>ML351417.1:0-25791 GCA_005239505.1 Nicotiana paniculata | reverse complement strand
TATTTGCAAGTTCTTTCTTCTAAAATCAGTCAAAATTTGTACTATTCTTCAAAGTTCATACATGCATTAAGGACCACCTTCAAAGATTTTATATGAAGAAGAACAGAGCTTCAAAAAACAATCCTAAAAATGTTAAAGAAGAATTGGATGTTGTTGCAAACAATTGAGAATTCTCTCTATGTCTCTCTCTATCTCTCAATCCTTAATTTCAGTAATATAAAGCAAAGGAAAAGAGCGCTTCAATTCCACCATTGACAGCCATTAAAAATCTTTGAAGTTTTGAATTCGAATTTGGATTTTCAAAAATCATTATTTGTTTGGATTGGATGTTGTTGCAAACAACTGGGAATATGGTTTGGAGTTTATATCTCAATTTTAAGACTGTTTTGGTGAAGATTATACTGATTTTTTGCTGAATTTCAGATTGAAAGAAGAAGAAGAAGAAGAAGAAGAAGAAGAAGAAGAAGAAGAAGAAGAAGAAGAAGAAGAAGAAGAAGAAGAAGAAGAAGAAGAAGTGATAGTCACTATATTTACGAAATTGTAAAAAAATTATGGAAAAATTGTAGAAATAATGTAAGAAAATTGTAGATAAGTTATAGATACATTGTGTAATATATGCTTAGTTGTATGAAATTTATTTTTACTATGTATATATCAGATACAAAATATACAAAAGACATATTGTATAAATTTTATACGAAATATGTATTTATGTTGTATGTTATTGTAGTTATATTTAACTTGATAGAAATAATGTGTAAAAATTGTAGATAAGTTGTACATAAATTGTATAATATACAATTAGTTGTATGAAATTTTATTTTTACTATGTATAAATCAGATACAAAATATACAAAAGACATATTGTATAAATTTTGTATTTAAGTTGTATGTTATTGTAGCTGTATTTAACTAGATAGAAATAATATGTGAAAGTTGTAGATAAGTTGTATAATATATAATTAGTTGTATGAAATTTATTTTTATTGTGTATAATCAAATACAAAATATACAAAAAGACATATTGTATAAAATTTGATTAAAAATAATATTTAAGTGGTATGATATTGTAGTTGTATATAACTGAGTAGAAATAATGTATGAAAGTTGTAGATAAATTGTATAATATATAATTAGTTGTATCAAATTTGCTTTTACAACTTTCATACACTATTTACCTATATAAATAACAAGCTTGTTGCAAGACATTGCAATATATCTTAAGATATCTTTTAACTGTTTCTTTCATATATCAATCTTTCTTTGATTCTTGTTTATTTTATTGAACATATAAGAGTTTAATTTCTACAATTTCCGCATTCCTCCATCTTGGCTGGTACCAATTCAAAGTACAACACGAAAGTAGAAACCAGATCTTAGTTAGTCTTACATAAATGTATTACATTTTGTAGCAGCTTGAAATAGGGAAAGGTTTATGAAGTTTTAACTGACTAGGAGTGTAGAGGGGATCCCTATTTAGTTGTGTATATCTAGTATCATCAGCCGAGAAAATCAAACATCTATAGATGCAACTGTGAATTATTTAGGTACATTTTGTTAGCTTTTTTGTGTATCTAGAGATACAAAAGCAAAATGTACAGACTACTTTGGCTAATTAAATTTGACGGAAATTCATGTGTTTATCATCTTTCTTTCATCGTCTTTTCCTCTCATTGAATATTTCAATTCTTGAACTGGCGATTATTTGTTCTGGACAAATCAGTTGAATTCTTTCTTGCTACCTATTGATAGTGATTTAAAATAATTGCTTGAGCTTTTGTAGAATTTCATTCCGTTATTGACTCATTGTCAAATTATTTTTTTCATTTTCAAATATTTTGATACTGGGTAGACGCCAAAGCGTGATAGAAGGGAAGAAAAACAAGGAAAGAGAAAAGGAGAAAAAAAAAGAAGGAAATGATGTAACTAAATCCCTTGATTAAAGGCATTAATAATGGATTGGGAGCCTTTTAAGGTGGATTGTATATATTTTGTAAACAAAACTTGTTTATGCCGGGTAATTAACTAAACATGGACATTTAAGGTAATAAAGTTTTCAATAATGTATAGGAATGAAAAAACGCCTCTATTAATCTTGTCATTTTACCGTCCAAATTCAACTCAGCCCACTCATTTGCCACCTTTAAATCAGCTTATCCTCAAACTCAGTCTATATTTTAACACCAAAACAGACGCCTCTCCCTCTCTACTGTAAGGTGAAAATTCGAGCAAACAATTATATACCAACTTTATTATAAACCTTAAACTGCAGTCTAGTGCCACCTAACTTGAAGCACATTGAACTCACACTTGTATTCAATATTATATTCAAGATACAAACCTCTTCCAATTAAACAAGTCTTAATAATTGAAAACTGCCTAATTAAAGTACATTTATCACAAGCCACGAACGAACAAAAAATATGTTCTTCTGAAGAATCCTCTTGTGATTCTTCTCTTCCTAATGAGTTATTTCTCCTTTAACTATCTCAATACGTTTTTGAATCTCAATCTTCAATTCTTAAAGATCACATATTAAGTGGTGGTTGTGGTCACTGGTCAAGCCCTTTCAGTGTGATGATATAATCACATATGAAGCATATATAATTACTTCCCATTCCTAGTGCATCTTGTAGTTCCTTTTTTTCTCTCTGCTGTGTATCATCGATGAATCATTGATGAGCCTTCGAATATTCAAATTGTTCTTGGATCAAGTGAAAAAGTTATACAAGTATCTTAGTGAAAAGGTATTTCTTGTGTGTTTACAATAAAGTCAGCTTCTTTCTATAAAGTCAATGTGTTTTCTTATAAGTGAATATCTTATTTCCCAAATTCTTGTGTCTTTTTCTATTAACATGAAACATACACAAAGAATACCCTAATAGTACATGTACAGTATATCCACTAGAATCTTCTCGTAGAATACCCTAATAGTACATGTATCGAAAAATTAACATGTTATAAATCGCGTGGCACGATTCGCAATGTGTAAATAAACAGACGAGTGCGCGATATCGCGACTTGTTCAAAAAAATTCCCTAAATATTAAAAACGGGTAGAAAGTTTAAAAATACACAATAGGTTCAAAACATGTAATAAATCAGATAATTAGGCCAGTTATTAATAATTGAGCGATTGTGCTAAAATCACGGAACCTGAGAATGCCTCTATGATGACCCAAAGGGTCATCTTGTATTTTAGAACTCTATTTCGCGCTCTCTAGNTGAATGAGGCCAGTTATTAATAATTGAGCGATTGTGCTAAAATCACGGAACCTGAGAATGCCTCTATGATGACCCAAAGGGTCATCTTGTATTTTAGAACTCTATTTCGCGCTCTCTAGCCTTAAAAATCTCATTTTTACCCTCCTTGATTTACATGTGCAGTCAGAGTATGTTTCCGGAAAGCTTTTATGTGGAAAATTAAAGAAAATAATAATTTTTAGTTGACTTCGGTCGACGTTTTGAGTAAACGGACCCGAACTCGTAGTTCGACGGTCCCGGTGGGTCTGTAGTAAAATATAGGACCTGGGCGTATACCCGAAATTGAATTCCGAGGTCCCTAGCTCGAGAAATAAATTTTTGATTTAAAATTGAAAGACTGAATTTATGATGGTTTTAAGAAATTGGCTAATAGTTGATCTTGTTGGTACCGGGTCCGTATTTTGGTTCCGGAGCCCGGTACAGGTCCGTTATGATATTTATACCTTATCTGTGAAATTTTGTGAGAAACGGAACTGATTTGATGTGATTCGAACGTCCGGTTGAGAAAATAAAAGTTTTAAAGTTTTCTTGAGAATTTCATATGTTTTGGTGCTAAATGCATAGTTCTAGGTGTTATTTTGGCGATTTGATCGCATGAGCAAGTTAGTATGATATTTTTATACTTGTTTGCATTTTTTGTTTGGATCCCTGAGGGCTCGGGTGAGTTTCAGATATGCTACAGAGTGAAAAGAACATAGAAAGAATTGCTGGTGTGCTTCAGGTCTGCAGATCTTGCATTTGCGAAGTCAGGCTCGCAAATGCAAGCCTCGCAATTATGAAGAAGTTTCGCATTTGCGAGCATGGAGCTATGCTGGGTAGTCTCGCAATTGTGAGAAAAGGACCGCATTTGCGGAATGTGCATGTTCGCATTTGCGATATTGTGTTCGCATTTGCGATAGCTGCAGAAATGCGAAGGATTCACAAATTTCATATTTGCGAGCTTCGCAATTGTGAAGCTCTAGTCGCAAATGCGACATCTGCAGCTGATTGGTCTTGAAAGGCAAAGTTGTGATTGAACTTTGAGTGATATTTGGAGCGAGGTAAGTGTTGTGTCTAACCTTGACTTGAGGGTATAGGAACCTTTGAATGTTGTGTTATGTGATAAATCATGTGAGCGGCGTATACGTGAGGTGACTAGTACCTATGCGCCGCCAATTTTCCTGTTTTACCTGTTTTCTTCTGTTTTCCCTTATATTATTTTCCTTCTTGCTTTACTTGTTACATATTTAACTGTAATTCCGTGCTTAATTGTTACCTGTTGGATATTTGTTCCCCCGTAGGATTATTGCTTCCCCCTTTATTGGTTTAAACTGTTCTTATTGGCACTTCTATGATATCCTGGTTTGGTCTCGGTGAGTAGTAGTTAACTTATTGACTTTTATTATTTAAACGGCTCTCGGTTGCTTTATTCCAAATTTCAAGTGTTGGTAAGGTCCTTGTGTGAATTTTACGAAATTTATGTACACGATGTGTAATTTACTATGATATGGTGGGATCGGATTGCGCACCGCAACAAGAAGAATAAGGGAGGATTCATTCGAGGAATAAGGGTGAATATGATTATTCGGTGGGATCGGGTTGCACGCCGCAACATGAGGAATAAGGTGGATTGATACGGAGTAATAAGGGTGAATTATTATGTTGATATTGATATATGGTGGGATCGAGTTGGACGCCGCAACATATATTTATATATTATTTACTTTTATTATAAATTGTTGTGGAGGAATAAGGGAGGAGTGGTGGGATTGGGTTGCACCCTACAACATATATATATTATTATAAGGGAGGAATAAGGGATGACTAGTGGGAACGGTATGCGCGCCGCATCAATATATGTGTTTATTTATTCTTCGTTCACTGTGTAAGTTACTCGATGTTTTACATTTTGTCTAAGGATTGGTTATAGGTGGACATTTAGACACCGAAGTTACGTACTTAGTCTTGCAATTTACTGCTTTTAAATTACTATCTTCTTTTCTGCCTTATTATTTATCGACTGTAGCATATATTGTGGGTGTCCCACCGTAGCCTCGTCACACTTTCGTCGAGGTTAGGCTCGGCACTTACCAGTA
The DNA here is from genome assembly GCA_005239505.1 of Nicotiana paniculata. Lineage (NCBI taxonomy): Eukaryota > Viridiplantae > Streptophyta > Magnoliopsida > Solanales > Solanaceae > Nicotiana > Nicotiana paniculata. The sequence goes on along the minus strand of ML351417.1, from coordinate 20,453 downwards.
CATAGGGTCGGTTGTACTGATACAACACTATGCACTTCCTGTGCAGATTTTAGAGCAGGTTGTGGCTGACTTAGAGATTTAGCTCAGGTTCAAAGTTGGAGAGCCAAGGTAGTCCTGCTGAAGTCCGCAGGCCCTGGTGTCCCCTTCTACGTCTCTTTATTACTGTTTTTCTTTCTTTCCAAAAACAGATGTAAATTTCTTTCAGGCTCATGTTTGTAGAAAATCATAGTGTGTTCGTGAAATTGTAACACCAGGTTCTGGGAGGAGTAGAATGTAAATGACTTCGTTTTCTATATATCTTACAGATATTTTGCTTTATTTTGTCTAATTACTGTTAATTACTAAAAATGGACATAAATGTATAAACAATCTCTAATGTTGCCTTGCCTGGAAAGTGTGATGTTAGGCGCCATCACGATCCCGACGATGGGTATTTCGGGTCGTGACAGCCTCACACTTTCTCCCGGGTTAACAGAATTCCTTACCCGATCTTCTGTGTTCGCGGACCAAAAAATAGTGTCAATTTCCTCGATTTGGGATTTTAAAATAAACCGGTGACTTGGAACACCATAAATTATTCCAAGTAGCGCCTCTAAAATTAATTAAATAATCTCATTTTGAATAATGTTACTTAAATTGAAAAAACTCTTATATCCCCCCGGGAAAAAGAAGGTGTGACATCTCTGTTACAAAATGGTTATGTTATCACTAAAAGAAAAGATTTATAAACTGTAACTGTCACAACCCGAATTTTCCACCGTCGGGACCGTGATGACGCCTAACACTGAACCTGCTAGGCAAGCCAACATTAATTTTTATTTACCTTATTCATTTATTTTTAAAAAATAAGAGGTGATGTACAAATCAGCGGAAATAAAAGTGCCAGTGAAAACAAAGTCTAATAACTTAATTAAAGCCATTACAAAAGTCATAATACTAAACCCAGAATTTGGTGCCACATCTTCACGGACTATCTATGAATACTACATTTAAAGGTCCGAACAAAATAAATACATCTGTCTCAAAATAAAGAAGAACGAAGTGGAAATAAAGTAGGAGGGGACGCCAGGGCCTGCAGGACTACCTCGGAATCTCCAAAAGGGCTGAAGGAAGCCTCCTCACTCTAAGGTCCTTAGAGTCCTGTACTGGGATCTGCACAAAAGTGCAGAGTGTAGCATCAATACAACCGACTCCATGTACTGAGTAAATGTCGAGCCTAACCTCGGCGAAGTAGTGACGAGGCTGGGACACGACAACCAACTAAACCTGTGCAGTTTAATCATATACGAAGAAAATAATAACAACAAGAAATAAGCAGCTAAATACAAAGAAAAGGGAACATGCTGAGGGGGAAAAATATAAAATAAAGAAAATAACAGAGTAGAGCAACTAAGTTGATATGAATTTAAACAACAGAAGTAACAGCACAAAAACAAGTGCACGGCATCACCCTTCGTGCTTTTACTCTCATCTCACAAAATAATAAACAGAATGCACTGCATCACCCTTCGTACTTTTACTCTAATCCTCACAATAAATCTATAGAAACGGCACGGCATCTCCCTTCGTGCTTTTAATATAATAATATGGCACGGATATCACCCTTCGTGCTTTTACTCTCATCCTCACAATAAATCAATAGAAACGGCACGACATCACCCTTCGTGCTTTACACTCTTCCTCACCCAAACAAATCAATAACAACGATCCAACAAGGAAATCAACAATACAAACAACAATAATAAATTCCCGGCAAGGGAGTCAACAGTAGAATTAATATCATCCCGGCAAGGGAAAACAACTATAAACAATCTCACCTAGTTACTCAATTTCGTATAGTAATTCTCAACTCGAACCAATGCTCAACAATGATCAATACAAAAGAAACACCACCAACATAGATAATTGTCAAATTAAACTCAAGTAATGCTTAATGAAAAATCACATAAATCACAATATTCGATTCACGGCATGCTTGAAACCAACGTATAGATACTCGTCACCACACCTATACGTTGCACATTATACTAACACGTAGAAAATAAGACATAATACCTATTCCCTCAAGCTAGGGTTAAGTCAAACACTTACCTCGAATTCCATGACCAAACTCAAGCCTCAATTACCGCTTTCCCTATAGAATTCGCCTCCAGTTGGATTGTATCTAGACATAATTAGCTTAACAATATCAATAAATGCTAAATAATTCAACCCTGATGCTTAATTATGAGTTTTCTATCATTCTTCCCAAAAAGTCAAAAATTGACCCCGGGCCTGCTTGGTCAAAATACGAGGTTCGAACCAAAATTCGATCACCCATACACCCATGAGCCCGAATATATAATTAGTTTCAGAATCCGACCCCAAATCGAGGTCTAAATTTCCAAAATTGTAAAATCACTAATTCTCCTAAAATCCCTAATTTTCTACCCTTCAAGAACAAGATTTAGGCCTAGAAATCTAATGGGTGTTAATAGAAATGAAAAAAAACGAGTTTAAGAACACAAACCTAGAACTTGGTGGTGAAATCCCCCTTCAAAAATCGCTCCTACTCTTCCTTGGCTTTGAAAATATGAAGTTATCGCTAAAATCCCGTTTTTCTACTGTTTTAAGCGCTGGGCGACAGTAGTCAGTGCATTTTTGTGAGCACTGACGTGTTCGTGAAGGGCAGCCTATAAGAGGACTTATGCGATCGCAGAACCATCTGTGCGTTCGTGAAGTCTTAGCCCTGCCCCGCCTTCGCCTTCGCGTACAAGGGGCCGCGTTCGCATAGCTCTCCTAGGTTCCTGGTCAGTCCCCTCCTAAAACTGCGCGTTCGCGTTTGACCTGGTGCATTCGTGTAGAGTAATTTCCCCAATGCTCCGCGTTCGCACCCAGGTCTCTGCGTTCGCATAGAGAAAATCACAGCCCCAGCCCCAGCCCCACTTACCCTTCGCTGGTGTGAGTTACCACACGTTCGTATAGAACAAAATACCAGACACCAACAAACAACATTCTCACCAGATTTTTCTAAGTCCAAACCACTCTGACACCTAACCGAATCTTACTCGAGCCCTCGAAGCTCCAAACCAAACATGTACACAACCTTAGAAACATCCTAAAGACTTACTCGTGCGATCAAATCGGCAAAATAATATCTTAAACAACGAATTTAGCATAAAAATCAAAGGAAAATCTAAAGAACTTTCAAAGTTTCAAATTTCACAACTATGGGTCCGAATCACGTCAAATGACCTCCGTTTCATACCAAATTTTACAGGCATCACTCAAATACTATATTAAACATGTACCGGGTTCCGGAATCAAAATACAGGCACGATACCATCAATTTCAAAGATAATCAAATTTCCAAAAACACTTATAATTTCAGTAAAACAGTTTCTTTCAAAAATTCATTTCTCGGGCTTAGGACCTCGGAATTCAATTCCGGGCATACGCCCAAGTCCCATATTTTCCAATGGACCCTCCGGGACCGTCAAATCATTGTTCCAAGTCCGTTTACCCAAAATGTTGACTGAAGTCAACTTAAATTCAATTTTTAAGGCAAAATTAGCATTTTCTCATTTATTCATATATAAGCTTTCTGGATATACGCCAGGATTGCACACGCAAAACGAGGTGAGATTAAAGGAAGTTTTCAAGGCCTCAAAACACAATTTTAACTTATATAATGAGAGATGACTTTTTGGGTTATCATATTCTCCACCTCTAAAACAAACGCCCGTACTCGAACGGACATAGAAAAGTACCTGAATCGGGGAAAAGGTGGGGATACCGGCTCCGCATATCGGACTCGGACTCCCAGGTAGCTGCCTCGGTAGGCTGAATTCTCCACTGAACATGAACTGAAGGATAACTCTTCGATCTCAACTGACGAACCTGCCGGTCTAATATGGCTATCGACTCCTCTTCATAGGTCAGATCCTTGTCCAAATGGACAATGCTGAAGTCTAACACATGGGCTGGATCACCGTGATGCTTCCGAAGCACAAACACATGAATTACTGGATGCACAGCTGATAAATTCGGTGGTTACGAAAGTCTGTAAGCTACCTCTCCCACTCTATCAAGGATCTCAAAAGGACCGATGTACCTAGGGCTTAGCTTGCCCTTATTCCGAAATCTCATCACACCCTTCATGGGAGACACCCTAAGCAACACCCGCTCCAGTCAAGGATAGGAGTACCTTGAAGCGGCAGATGAGACTCATGGCAGTAGAGAAGGCTTCTTCCAGTCAGGCTGATAAAGACAAGAGTGTTCTGGAATCTTCGTTCGCTGAGTAACTGTCTCGTGCCTCAGAGGAGATTAGAGACTTGAAAAACTTGTTGGGGAAGAAGGAGGAATACTATGGCGAGCTCGTGTAATCACTCACTCATACTCAAGAGGACCTTCGTAAGGCTTTAGACAAAGCTCAAACTCTAGAGGAGTCGATTGTACCGTTAAGGGGAGCCCATGAAGCTGCGGAAGCGGAGAAGGACGGATTGATAGTTGATCTTCAAGTATGGGCAAAGGATTATGAAGATCTCGAAGAGGTGGCTGCTGTCAATGTGAGTTGGGCGTACATGAATTCTCGCCTTTAGGATGGAAATGAGTCAAGAGGGTTTCGACCTTAGTGCTGAAATAGATAAAACTAAGGAAGCCAAAGAGAAGGCTCAACAAGGTCATAACCTTTCTTCACCTGATGGTGAGACTCCAGTCGATCATGCCTCTTCATCCGTAGTTGCTCCACTCCTTCTGCCAGCGAAGTCAACCCCTCTCTTGAAGAAGTTTAGTTGGTCCATCCCCCCTTTTTTTTTCTTTGTCCCAATTGGTGGTTACCCCTAGTCCCATCGGGGGTATAAAAATTCTATTCAGCTAAGTATAAGTTAATACTTAGTTTTTTGCTTAGCTCTTTTAATATATTAATGCTAATATGGCCTTTATTACGTTTTTGTTTCACTCTTTAAGTCTTTTGCATGCTTCATTTTTCGAGTTTTTAGTTTTACCTCTGAGTTTTGCATGTAGAATGCTTTAGATTACTCATACCTTTTTGTAATAGGCACGGTATCATATTAAACCTGTGCTTTTTTGTACTAGGCATAGTTTATGGAAGAGGGCCTTTTATAATTTTCATGAAGAAGACATCTCAACTTCATGATAATGCAATAGAGTGATAAGAATTTTACACATGTTTAAGAATGTTTCCAAGGAAAGTTTTTTGTTTGAACTTCCATGACATTTTACATGTGTTGTTATCGTCTAAAACTCATTTTGCAACTGTTTTTGTTTAACAGATTTGATATACTCTTGTATTTCGTAACTGTTTTTCATAGGTAACAGTTTTTCGATATTAATACAAGGAAAGAACTATTTTTTACTAGTAACATTTTTTATAAAGATTGGGGTTTTTACCCGCAACTGTTTTGGAAACAGTTTTCTAATAAGTACGAGGGAAATGTTTTCTTATTCGTAACTATTTTTATTTGATAACAGTTTCTTGAAAAAATACAAGGATTTAGATCTTTCATCCATAACTGTTGTATTTGATAACAGCTTTTTAAATGAGTACATTGATGATGATCTTTTACCCCTAACTGTTTTTGTTACAACAACTTTGAATAAGTATAAAGATGTAAATTTCTTTCTCGTAACTAATATTTCGCCTTTCAACATTTTGAAGGTTTTTGTTTTTTTCATTAGGTTGCTTTGTATTTGGATGACTCTTTTGATTTCTTTTGATTATGCTCGTATCACTTGTCTCGTTGGGTAGATTGGTCTTCAGGCTCTAGCTTTTGACTTTCTGATAGTCTTCTTTGCTTCTTCTTAGCCTTCACTATTGTATAGTCCCCCAAGTGTTTGAGCTTTAAAGATTGAAATCTCGAGCACTTGATTATTCCTTCCTTGCGGTCCTTTTCCTGAAAAGGAAAAACATTCCGGACTCGAAGGTATATAGTTTTTTAGATGATGACTGCTTAACCCTTTAAAACGTCCATCAGAAAGTGTAACCCTAGATTGGAAATTGTGTTATTTCCTCGCATCTTTGCAGGTCTAATATCATCATCTGGTGATGAGTTAGCTTTATGCCTATCATCTAAAAAAGTTTGTAAAATTTTTAAATGTTCAAAATAAAATCGAATGTTTGATACCTGACAGAGGGTATTCTTTTCCTTATAAGTAATACTTCTTTAGGTGGATGGCGTTCCAGCTTGTTGGTAGAACTCTATCGTCCATAGCTTCCAACTCATAGGCGCCTTTCCCAGCTATGCCTCGGATTTTGTAAGGTCCTTCCCAGTTTGGATATAGCTTTCCTGCACTTGCTTCTTTCGTTGATTGGAATACTTTTTGAGGACAAAGTCCCCAATCTTGAATTACCTGAGATGAGCTTTACGGTTGTAATAACGCTCTATGATTTGTTTTTGAGCTGCCATCTGTATCAATGCTGCTTCTCTCCGTGGTTCGAGCAGGTCCAAGTTGGTCCTTAATTCGTCGTTGTTTTCTCCCTCCATGGTTGTTGAGAACCTTATGCTTGGTTCGCCAATCTCCACAGGTATTAAGGCTTCTGAGCCATAAACAAGTGCGAACGGAGTTTTTCCTGTGGCTATTTTTGAAGTTGTTCTGTATGCCCATAGTACCGCTGGTAACTCATCAGGCTAGTTTCCTTTGGCTATATCCAGTCGCTACTTTAGATTGTTGATGATGACCTTATTCGTTGACTCAGCTTGACCATTATCCATGGGGTGGTACGGCGTTGAAGTGATCCGCTTGATTTGCCAACTTTCGAAGAATTCTGTGATTTGCGAGCCTATGAATTATGGGACATTATCGCACATGATTTCCTTTGGTAATCCAAAGCGGCATATTATGTTTCGCCATAAGAAGCTTTTAACTTCCTTTTCTCACACTTGTTTCAACGCTTCTGCCTCTACCCATTTTGTAAAATAGTCGGTTAGCACGAGTAAAAATCGTACATGTCCTTTAGTTGTGGGAAGAGGTCCCACTATGTCCATACCCCATTTCATGAAAGGCCATGGGGATATTATTGGATGCAATAATTCCGCTGGTCGATACATGTTATTGGCAAACCTTTGGCACCTGTCACATTTGGATATGAAGTTGTTAGCTTCTTCTTCCATCTTAGGCCAATAGTATCCAGCTTTGATTAGGGTTTTCACTAAGCATCTCGCCCCTGAGTGATTTCCACAGTGTCCTTCGTGACTTCTTTCATCACAAATTCCGTTTGGTTTGGTCCGAGGCATTTAGCTAGGGGTCCTTCGAACATCTTTCGATAAAGCGAGTTGCGAATAAAGCAGTACCGTGCAGCTTTGCAGCGAAGTGCTTGAGTTGTTTTCCTGTCTTCAGGTACGGTGCCATTCTACAAAAAATTAAGAATTTCGTTTCTCCAGTCCCATTATAAGTTGTTGAAAGTTACCTCATTCCTGTCTTAGTCGATTATTGAATGCAATAGTTGGACGACAATTGCATTATATTTGTTCGTTACTTTTGTCACTGCTGCGAGGTTAGCTAATACATCTACTTCTGCATTTTCCTCTCTAGGTACTTGCATTACCTTCCATGTTTTGAATTGTCTCACGAGCTCTCGTGCTTTTTCAAGATACTGTTGCATTCTAGTCTCTCGAGCGATGCAAGTCCCCTGTATCTGATTTACTACCAGTTAGGACTCGCTGTTGAACACAATTTGCTCGATTGAGAGTTCCCGTGCGAGTTCAATCCCTGCAATAGCAGCTTCGTACTCTGCATCATTGTTAGTTATAGGATAACACTTGATAGCTTGCCGTGTCTTTTCACCCATGGGTGATATTAAGACTATGCCTAAGATGGAACCTTTTATATTTGAAGAACCATCGGTGAACAAGGTCCATAGGCCTGGATTAGCACTGTTAAAGAGTTGTAACTATTTTTCTACTTCAGGCACAATGCCATTACTAAAGTGGACAACAAAATCAGCTAGTATTTGAGACTTAATTGCAGTCCTAGGCTGATAGATTATTTCATGCTCACTTAATTATATGGCCCACTTGGCTAATCTTCCTGACAATTCTTGTTTATGCAGAATATTTCTTAAAGGATATGAGGTCACAACGGTGATTGGGTGGCATTGAAAATATATTCGTAATTGTGTAGATGCCATTGTTAAAGCTAAGGTTAACTTTTCCAGATGTGGATATCTAGTCTCAACATCTAGCAAAGTTTTACTTTCATAATAGATAGGTGATTGTTTACCTTTTTCTTCTCTTACCAGTACTGCAGTTACAGCAATTTCTGAGACAGCCAGGTAGATGTACTATCTTTCCCCTTCTTTTGGCTTTCAAAGCAGTGGTGGTTTCGATAGATAAATCTTCAGATTCTTGAGGGCTTGCTGAAATTCTTTAGTCCATTCGAACTGATTCTGCCTTTTTGAGAACTGAGAAGAATTTAAAACTTTTTTTCGGAGGACTTAGAAATCAACCTTCCCAAAGCTGCTATTCTTTCTGTTAGTCTTTGAACTTCCTTTTTATTTGTTAAAATATCAGGAATTTCCTCTATAGAACTAATTTGAGCGGGATTTATCTCTATTCCTCTGTTCGATACAAGGAAACCCAAAAATTTACCTGATTGCACTCCAAAAGCACATTTCTATGGATTTAGCTTCATATTATACCTGCGTAAAATGTCAAAAGCAATAGAGAGATGCTGGAAATGGTCTTTTGCTTGTGTTGATTTTACCAACATATCATCAATATAGACTTCCATCGTCTTTCCAAGATGTTCTTGGAACATTTTAGTCACTAACTTTTGGTAGGTGGCTCCAGTGTTTTTCAAGTCAAAAGGCATAAATTTATAACAGTAAGTCCCCATGTTTGTAATGAAGGAAGTTTTTTCCTTATCTAAGGGATTCATTTTAATCTGATTATAACCAGAATATGCATCTAAGAAGCTCAATAATTCATGACCTTCTCTGGCATCAATCATTTGATCTATATGTGGCAATGGGAATGAATCTTTGGGGCATGATTTATTTAAGTCAGTATAATCTATGCATACTCTCCACTTGCCATTCTTATTAGGTACTACCACGGTGTTTGCTAGCTAGTTAGGGTACGTTACCTCTCGTATCGAACCAATCTTCAAAAGTTTCTGTACCTCTTCGTCGATCACTTAGTTCTTGAATGGTCCTTGCTTTCTTTTCTTCTCTTCGAGCAGGGCCCAGCCTCGTGCCTATATACACTTTCTGCACATGATTTTGTTCAGATAATGGAACAACTTCGAGCTCCTTCGTAGTTGTTTTGATGTGCTCATCATCCTCCGGTTCATGAATGACGTCCGATCTGGAATCTGCATCTGTGTGGTGTAGTACACCTTCCATGGTAACTTGATTCTCCTTCTCGTAAGTACTTTCTTTCATACCTATTTCAGCAATAATACCTTCCGTACCTATTTGGGTAGTAATTTCTTCGATGCCTGTTTGGGCGGCGTTAGCTGCTTGGGAGATTCCCTTATCTCGTAATTCTTCCACCTCTATTTTCTTGTTGTAGTGTACCACAGAGTTTATATTTCTTGCGGTCTGTTGATCGTCTTTGATTTGCTGAATCCCCTATTCAGAGGGGAATTTAATTACCTGAATCCTACGATCACGTTATAAGACATGTCAGTATCGATGACTTGGAACCTGGTACTTTTGATCACCCCCTCAACATAAGAGCTAAGCTCAATTTCACCTTTTGTTATAACCGTATGGCTCGTGCCCTTGGGATTACTTGATTCCCCAGTAGCATTTCTTCCATGACTCTTAGCAAAATGATATTGACTGAACTGCCTGGATCAATCAACACTCTTTTTACGTTAGTGTCATGAATAAGTAAAGATATTACCAGAGCATCATTGTGAGGAAGCATTAATCCGCCGATATCTTCATCATCGAAGGTTATATCGTCTTCTTCCATATTCTCACAAGCCCGTTTTCCATGTGTAATTGTGAACTTTGTGGTTGTCTTGCAGATCACTCCGTTTACTTCTTCATTTCCGTGTATCACATTGACAGTTCGTTTTGGAGAAGGAAGATTTAGGGGCTCCTGCCTGTTCCTCATATATACCTGCTTACCTTTATCACTAAACAATTATGTTAAATAGCCCTATGCCAATAAATTTTCTACTTCACCTTGTAAAAATCTGCAATCCGCAGTTTTGAGCCCATGATCGTTGTGGAATTCACACCAGTGATCTGGGTTCCTTCTACTTGGATTTGACCGCATCTCTTTGGGCCACTTAACCTTGTCTCCCATGTTCCTCAATATTGAGACAAGTTCAGTAGTACTTACATTAAAGGTATGATCCCCAATTTGAGTATTACCTCTAGGTCGTTCATCTCGATCTTTTCTGGATCTAGACGAGGATGAGACTACGTCTCTTCCTTGTGGTCTATAGTCCGACCTAGTGTTTTCGAACTTGGGCCGAATATCGCGTCCTGAGGGTCCTAAGTAAGGATCGTACCTGTTTTTACCTAATCTTCTACCTGATTCAGGACGTCTGGATCTGGAATGATCTTCATCTCTCGAACGAGCAATGATATCTTCTTCTATTATGACTTTAGTACTATACCTATTTTATACATCGTTCCATGTTGTAGCGGGGAATTTTCTTTGACTTTCCTTAAGTCATCTTGTGGCTTCTGAGATTTTATCGTTTATGTTGCTTGAAAATGCCATGGCTGCCCAATTATCAAGCACCCTGGGTAACTGCATTCTTTCTCGTTGAACCTGTCTACAAACTCGCGGAGTAGTTCCGTGTCTCTTTGTTTTACTTTAAATATGTCTTCCATTCTCTTCTCAACTTTTTGTGCACCAGAGTGTGCTTTTATAAACGAATCTGCAAGCTCAGCAAAAGAGTCAATAGAATTTTCAGGGAAAAGAGAATACCAGGTTAGGGCCCCTTTGGTAAGTGTTTCCCCAAATTTTTTGAAAAGGAATGATTCAATATCTTGTTTTGTTAAATCGTTTCCTTTTACCCCAGTAGTGAAAGTAGTCATATGGTCACGTCGGTCAGTTGTTCCATCATATTTGGGAACTTCAGGCATTTTAAACTTTTTCAGTATAGGCAAGGGTGCCGCACTTGGCTTCCAAGGTTTTTGAGAAAACCTATCAACATCAATGCCTTTGATGATAGGTTGTACTCCAGGAATTTGTTCGATGCGATCGTTATTCTCCTTCATCTGTTTCATCATGGTTAGCAGTAAATTTTGAAATTCTGAGTTATTAGATATACCTAGTCTCGTTTTGAGAGATTCATTAGGATTATCTCCTCTTCCTGAGTTTGCCAACCTAGATTAAGGATTTTCCATGGTGATGGTATTATTGGGGGGGTGGCATCGGCGGTGTAGGTAACGCTGCCGGTAATCCTCTCGCAAATTCTTGCAAAGCTTGGCTCACAATTATATTCTAGAATCAGATGTCTTTACAAGCTGTATTCCCCTCCCTTATATAGGAGATTCCTATAACGTGCAACTCTTGCTATGGTTGCTCATTAATGAATAATTATGACATTAATGAGGCGTTACAAAGGATAATAGTAATTGGGGTACGGTTACATAACATTCGAGTAATCAATTGTGGGTCCTTGAATCTGCCCGTAGCTTTGTCTAGATTCATTCTGACCGTGCCTCTACCCTGTTTTGATCAGGTTGAGTTTCTCGTGGCTGATAAGCTCGAGGGTTTACTGAATCGTGCCTCTTTGTTCCGTACCTCATCAAAGAATCACATCAAGATGTCGCTTTTTTCTGTGTCCACGTGACTGGATGAGTTGTCAAAAGGTGTCTTATGTGTGAAACTATTTTTTACCAATACAATAACTCTTCTGCCTGGACTGAGCTGTACGAAGGCTATCCTGAATGATCTTAACCTTATCCAAGGCATCTTGCACTAAGTCTGTACCCAACAACCGAGCCTCTCCTGGCTCAAACCACCCAACCGGCGGCCGACACCGCCTACCATATAATGCCTCATAGGGAGCCATCTGGATGCTCGACTGATAGATGTTGTTGTAGGTAAACTCAGCCAATGGCAAGAACTGATCCCAAGAAGATCCAAAGTCACTGACACAGGCTCGAAGTATATCCTCCAAAATCTGAATAGTGTGCTCGAACTGTCTGTCCGTCTGAGGATGAAATGATGTGTCAACTCAACCCTCGTACCCAACACGTTAAACTGCCCTCGAGAAATACGAGGTAAACCGCTACCTCGGTCAGAAATAATAGACACAAACACACCATGAAGATGAACAATCTCCCTAATGTAGATCTATGAAAATCTCTCCGAAGAATAGGAAACTACCACAGGGATGAAATGTGTTGACTTGGTCAGCCTATCCACAATAACCTATACTGCATCGAACTTCCTCGGAGTCCGTGGGAGCCCAACAACAAAATCCATGGTGATACGCTCCCACTTCCACTCAGGAATCTCAATCTGCTGAAGCAATCCACCAGGCCTCTGATGGTCGTACTTTACCTACTGACAATTCAAGCACCGAGCTACATATGCCACAATATACTTCTTCATCCTCCTCCACCAATAATGTTGCCGCAAATCCTGATACATCTTTGCAGCGCCCAGATGAATGGAGTACCGGGAACTATGGGCATCCTCTAATATCAACTCACGAAGTCTATCCACACTGGGCACACAAATACGACCCTGCATTCGTAAAACCCCATCATCACCAACTGTAACCTTCTTGGCACCACCATGCTGCACCGTGTCCCTATGGGCACACAAATGAGCATCATCATACTGCCGATATCGAATACGATCAAATAATGAAGAATGAGCAATTGTATAAGCTAGAACACGGCCGAGCTCAGAAACATCCAATCTCATGAACCGATTGGCTAAAGCCTGACATCCAAAGCAAGTGGTCTCTCCCCGGCCGGAATATATGCAAGACTACCCATACGGGCTGACTTCCTACTCAAAGCATCGACCACTACATTGGCCTTCCACGAATGATATAAGATGGTGATGTCATAGTCTTTCAATAGCTCCAACCATCTCCTCTGCCTCAAATTCAACTCTTTCTTCTCAAACAAATATTGCAAACTCTTATGATCCGTGAACACCTCACATAACACGCCATACAGATAATGCCTCAAATCTTCAGTGCGTGGACAATGGATGCTAACTCCAAGTCATGAACTTGATAATTCTTCTTGTGGATCTTCAACTGACGCGAAGCATATGAAATATCCTTTCCATCCTGCATCAACACGACACCAAGTACAACCCGAGATGCATCACAATACACAGTATATGGCCCTGAACCTGTGGGAAAAACCAACACCGTCGCCCTAGTCAAAGCTGTCTTGAGCTTCTGGAAGCTCGCCTCACACTCCTCTGACCACCGGAACTGGACACCCTTCTGAGTTAACCTGGTCATCGGGACTGCAATAGATGAAAACCCCTCCACAAACTGACGGTAATAGCCCGCCAAACCCAAGAAACTCCGGATCTCTATAGATGATGTGGGTCTAGGCCAATCCTTGACCGCTAAAATCTTTTTAGGATCCACCCGAATACCCTCCGCTGATACAACATGACCCAGGAATGAAACTGAACTCAACCAAAACTCACATTTCGAAAATTTGGCATATAACTGACTGTCCTTCAGAGTCATGAGAACGACTCGAAGGTGCTGCTCGTTCTCCTCCCGGCTGCGGGAATAAATCATAATATCATCAATGAAGACAATCACGAAGGAATACAAGTAAGGCCTAAACACTCGGTTCATCAAGTCCATGAAAGCTAATGGGGCATTTGTCAACCCGAATGACATCACTAAGAACTCATAATGCCCGTACTGAGTGCGAAAAGCTGTCTTAGGGACATCGGATTCCCTAATCCTCAACTGACGGTAGCCATATCTCAAATTAATCTTCATAAATACCTTGGCACCCTGAAGTTGATCAAACAAAATCATCAACCCTCGGCAGTGGATACTTATTCTTGATGGTAACCTTGTTCAACTGCCGAAAATCTATGCACATCCTCATCGATCCATCCTTCTTCTTAACAAACAACACCGGTGCATCCCAAGGCGAGACACTAGGCCTAATAAAGCCTTTATCAAGCAAATCCTGCAACTGTTCTTTAAACTTCTTCAACTCTGGGGGCCACGCGATATGGCGGAATAGAATTGTGCTGAGTGCCCGGTGCCAAATCAATGCAAAATTCAATATCCATGTAGGGTGGCATACCAGGTAGGTCTACAGGAAACACCTCTCGAAACACAACGACAATGGGCACAAACTCCATAGAAGGAACCTCGACACTAGAATCACGAACATAGGCCAAATAGGCCAAACACCCCTTCTCGACCATATGCCGAGCCATCATATATGAGATAACCCTGCTAGAAGAATGACCAGGAGTCCCTATCCACTCCAGTCGAGGCAACCCCAGCAATGCCAAGGTCACAGTCTTGGCATGACAATCTGGTATGGCATGATAAGGCGACAACCAATCCATCCCCAAAATAACATCAAAATCTACCATATCAAGGAGTAGAAGATCTACACTGGACTCAAGACCACCAATAACCACTACACATGAATAGTAGACACGATCTACCACAGTAGAATCACCTACCGGTGTAGACACATATACAGGAGTACTCAGAGAATCACGGGGCATAACCAAATAAGGCGCAAAATAAGATGACACATAGGAATATGTGTACCTAGATCAAATAAAACCGAAGCATCTTTGCTGCAAACTGAAACCATACCTGTGATTACCACATCGGAAGCCTCAGCCTCAGGTCTGGCTGGAATAACATAACATCAGGGTTGGGCCCTACCAATCAGAACTACATCCCTGGGACAACTCCTGCTGGCTGACCTATAGCTCTAGTTTCCTGGCTTCCACCTCTAACTACTTGACCTTCACCTCTAACACCTCGACCCCCACCTCTAGCTGGCTGAGCGGGTGGTGGAACACCTGGTGCGGGAACTGTGGCACGAAAACCCTGGTGCTGAGAACTGGTCGAGGCTCGAGGGCAAAATCTAGCAATGTGCCCCGGACCACCACAAGTATAACAAGATCTTGGCTGCTGAGACTGCAAGCAAATTGACCCTGAAGACCTAAGTAACCACCCTGAAAACTCTAGAGCGGCGGTGCACTGATAGGAGCTGGTGGTGCACTGTAGGGAAACTGAACAGACTACTGAATGTGGGAACAACAACCACCTGCAGCACTGCGAGAAAACCTGAAGTGTTGACTGAAACGGCTTAGGAGGATGGCCCCTACCAAAAGAAACCCTGCCTCCAGATGAGACACCACTAAACCGGCCAAAATGACGAGGCCTATTGTCAGACCCCTGACCACTCCCCTGTGATAGAACCATCTCGACCTGTCTGGCCACATTGGCTGCATCCTGAAAGGAAATATCACTACTTGCCTCTCTAGTCATCTGCAATCTGATCGGCTGAGATAGTCCCTTAATAAACCTCCTCACCCTCTCTCGGCCGGGGGGAAGTATCATAATAGCATGACGAGCCAAGGTAATGAATCTGGTATCATACTGAATGACGGTCATAGAACCCTACTGGAGACGCTCAAACTGCCTCCGATAATCCTCTCTCTGAGTGATAGGGAGAAACTTCTCCATAACCAAATCGGAGAATTGGGCCCAAGTCAAAGGCGGTGATCCAGCTGGTCTGGCCAAACAATAATCTCTTCACCAGGTCTTGGCGGGACCTGATAGACGAAAAGTAGCAAAGTTGACCCCATTAGTCTACATTATCCCCATGTTCCATAGGACCTCGTGACAGCTATCCAAATAATCCTGGGGGTCCTTTAAAGATGCACCATTATAAGTAGTGGTAAACAGCTTGGTGAACCGGTCCAACCTCCACAAATCATCAGCAAACATAGCTGCTCCGTCACCGGTCTGAACCACAATACCCGGCTGAACTACCCCAACTGTCTGAGGTGCGGGAGTCTGGAAATGCGAAGCTAACTGCTCCGGAGTGCGAGTAACGGGAGTTTGGGCTCCTCCCCCAGCCTGAGGGACGACTGGTGCTATAGGAAGTAAACCTGCCCAAGCAACGCTCTCCATGAGGCCCACTAGACGTACCAGAGCATCTTGGAGTACCGAGGTGGCAATGAACCCCTCGGGAACCTGAACTGGTCTCACCGGTACTGTCTGGGCAGGAAGCTCATCAGCAAACTCTACCTGAGGCTCCGCCACTAGGGCTGCTGCTCCGGGCTGAGCTATGCCTCTGCCTCGGCCTCTAGCAAGGCCTCGACCTCGTCCTCGACCCCTCGTAGAAGCTGCAACTGGAGACTCGGGCTACTGATCAGTGGATGAAGAAGCACGTGTTCTCGCCATCTGCGAGAGAAGAGAAAAGAAATTCAATTAATTTTGAGAAATCAAATCGCACGACAGAGAAGAATAGATGTGAAGTCATTCCTAAACTATGTATCCTCTAGGGGTTAAGCACAGACGTTTCCATACCGATCCCTCAGACTCTACTAAGTTTGTCCGTGAATTGTGAGACCTAAGCAACCTAGTGCTCTGATACCAACTTGTCACGACCCGAATTTCCCACCATGATGGCGCCTAATATTGAACCTGCTAGGTAAGCCAACGTTAATGTTTATTTACCTTATTCAATTATTTTTAACAAATAACAGGTTATGTACAAATCAGCGGAAATAAAAGTGCGAGAGAAATCAATGTCTAACAACTTAATTAAAAGCCATTACAAAAATCATAATACTAAACCCAGAATTTGGTGCCACAACTTCACGGACTATCTATGAATACAACATATAAAGGTCCAAACAAAATAAATACATATGCCTCAAAATAAAAGAAGAACAGAGTGGAAATAAGGTAGGAGGGGACGCCAAGGCCTACAGACGCCTGCAGGACTACCTCGGAATCTCCAAAAGGGCTAAAGGCAGCCTCCTCACTCTAAGGTTCGTAAAATCCAGTACCTGGATCTACACAAAAGTGCAGAGTGTGGCATCAGTACAACCGATCCCATGTACTGAGTAAGTGTCGAGCCTAACCTCGGCGAAGTAGTGACAAGGCTGGGACACGACTACTAACTAAATCTGAGTAGTTTAATCATATACGGAGAAAATAATAACAACAAGAAATAAGCAGCTAAATACAAAGAAAGGAGAACATGCTGAGGAGAGGAAATATCAAATAATGGAAATAACGAAGTAGAGCAACCAAGTTGATATCAATTTAAACAACAGAAGTAACACACAAAAACAAGTGCACGACATCACCCTTCGTGCTTTTACTCTGGTCCTCACAATAAATCTATAGAAACGGCACGACATCACCCTTTGTGCTATTAATATCATAATATGGAACGGCATCACCCTTCGTGCTTTTACTCTCATCCTCACAATAAATCAATAGAAACGGCACGGCATCACCCTTCGTGATTTTACCCGCATCCTCACAATAAATCAATAGAAAACAGCACGACATCACCCTTCGTGCTTTACACTCTTCCTCACCCAAACAAATCAATAACAACAATCCGGCAAGAGAGTCAACAGTAGAATCAATATCATCCCGTCAAGGGAAAATAACTATAAACAATCTCACCTAGTTACTCAATTTCGCGTAGTAATTCTCAACTTGAACTAATGCTCAACAATGATCAATACCAAAGAAACACCACCAACATAGATAATTGTCAAGTTAAAGTCAAGTAATGCTTAATGAAAAATCACATAAATTACAATATTCGACTCATGGCATGCTTGACAACAACGTATAGATACTCATTACCGCACATATACGTTGCACATTATACTAACACGTAGCAAATAAGACATAATACATACTCCCTCAGGCTAGGGTTTAACCAAACACTTACCTCGAATTCCACGACCAAACTCAAGCCTCAATTACCACTTTTCCTTTAGAATTCGCCTCCAATTCGATTGTATCTAGACATAATTAGCTTAAAAATATCAATAAATGCTAAATAATTCAACCACGATGCTTAATTATGAGTTTTCTATCATTCTTCCCAAAAAGTCAAAAATCGACCCCGGCCTGCTTGGTCAAAACACGAGGTTCGGACCAAAACCCGATCAGCCATACACCCACAAGCTCGAATATATAATTAGTTTTGGAATCCGACCCCAAATCGAGGTCTAAATTCCCAAATTTGTAAAATCACTTATTCTTCTAAAATCCCTAATTTTCTATCCTTCAAGAATAAGATTTAGGCCAAGAAATCTAATGGGTGTTAATGGAAAATTAAGAAAACGAGTTTAAGAACACAAACCTAGAACTTGGTGGTGAAATCCCCCTTCAAAAATTGCCCCTAAGCTTCCTTGGCTTTGAAAATATAAAGTTATGGACAAAATCCCATTTTCTACTGTTTTAAGTGTTGGGCGAAAGTACTCAGTGTATTCGTGTGAGCACTGACGCGTCCGTGAAGGGCAACCTATTAGAGGACTTATGCAATCCCAGGATGAGTTGTGCGTTCGCGAAGGCTTAGCCCTGCCCCGCCTTCACGTTCGCGTACAAGGGGTCGCGTTTGCATAGCTCTCCTAGGTTCATGGTCAGCCCCCCTCCTAAAATTGTGCGTTCGCGTAGAGTAATTTCCGTAATGCTCCGCGTTGCACCCAGGTCTATGCGTTCGCGTAGAGAAAATCCAAGCCCCAGCCCAAGCCCCAGCCCCAGCCCCAGCCCCACTTACTCTTCGCGTTCGCGTGGGTTACCACACGTTCGCATAGAACAAAATACCAGACACCAGCAAACAACATTCTCACCAGATTTTTTCTAAGTCCAAACCACTCTGACACCTAACCGAAACTTATCCGAGCCCTCGGGGCTCCAAACCAAACATGTACACAACCTTAAAAACATCCTACGGACTTACTCGTGTGATCAAATCACCAAAATAACATCTTAAACAACGAATTTAGCATAAAATCAAAGAAAATATCAACAACTGTCAAAGTTTCAAATTTCACAACTACGGTACCGAATCACGTCAAATGACCTCCGTTTCTTACCAAATTTTTCATGCATCACTCAAATACTATATTAAACATGTATCGGGCTCCGAAACCAAAATACGGGCCCGATACCATTAATTTTGAAATATAATCAAATTTCCAAAAACTCTTATAATTTCAGTAAAACAATTTCTTTCAGAAATTCATTTCTCGGGCTTGGGACCTCAGAATTCAATTTCGGGCATACGCCCAAGTCCCATATTTTCCTACAGGCCCTTCGGGACCGTCAAATCATGGGTCCGGGTCCGTTTACTCAAAATATTGACCGAAGTCAATTTAAACTCAATTTTAAAGGTAAAATTAGCATTTTTCTCAGTTTTTCATATAAAAGCTTTTGGGATATTCGCTCGGACTGCGCATGCAAAATAAGGTGAGATAAAAAGAAATTTTTAAAGCCTCAAAATACAACTTTGACTTATAAAATGAGAGATCACTTTTTAGGTGATGACAGTAACCTTACAGAATTTGTAAACTATTGAATGATAAAGCAACTCATCTTCATTCAAGACCTGTCAAATCTGAGTGCTAGTAAATAAGGAAGGAAACAAAATGTGTCTAAAGTAAACAAATGACATCTCTTAGATCTTCTGAAGATAGGTTGTGTTGCCGATTTACAGAATTATTTTTTCCTTTTGTAGTAATATGCTCATGGCCTATCCATAGTTCCATAGCCAAAAAGGTATTGGAAATNTATATATATATATATATATATATATATATATATATATATATATATATATATATATATATATATATATATATATATATATATATATATATACTCTTTTATTCTTTATTATATTTTATGCTCAACATTATCTCAAATCATGTAAGGGTAAGGAGCAACCACGAGTAGTTTAAAGCACAAAGATATTTGTTTAATAAATTAATAATAATCACAGGACAGAATGAAAATTTAAAGTAAAAACATAATCAAAATCTGCTAACTTAAACAAAAAGGAGTCATTGTTCCTATTACAACACACGATTGACGAATTAACCGAAATAATCATTCATCTAATCTCTTAAATTAAAAATAGCCGGTGAAAGTATAATATATGTATAATATATATAAAATTATATATAATAAATGTATAATCTATGTATATATTTTCAAAACGTAAACAATGAATATGACCGATTATTTATATAAAGATGCCCCACTATGTTCCTAGATTTCAGCCCACCATTTTTTTATACGAAACCAAAATATGATATGACTTTCCTTGAATTATGATACTGAAATAACTGAACAAGACATCAAAGCATGTAAAGTATAAGAGGATTGGTGAGGACTCACTCTGGAACTTTTTTTTTGAGCTATAATTTTGGCCGCGCAAATATAATTTAATTAGCTTTGAGCAACGAAAGAGCTAGATAACGCGGTTAAAAGTAAAACGACTTTAAGAGAAGAATTATATATTT
>MDKI01069133.1:0-41123 GCA_005239505.1 Nicotiana paniculata | reverse complement strand
ACCGAAATACCGTACCGAAATTATTAAATACCGAACCGAAATACCGAATGCCCACCCCTACTACAGACCTCAAGTCCAATTTCGGACGCACACCTAAGTCCAAAATCACCATACGAAGCTGTTGCAACCATCCCAATTCCGTTCCAAAGCCGTTTACATAAAAGTCAAATTTCGGTCAACTCTTACTGCTTAAGCTTCCAAAATTGAATCCTTTTTCCGATTTGTCTCCGAATCATCTGGTAACTGAATTCAACCATGCACGCACACAAGTCGATACACATTATACGAGGCTGCTCAGGACCTTATGCCGCCGAACGAGACTTAATTCTCAAAACGACCGATCGGGTCATTACAGAACTAAACACATTGAGGTGGAACATAACTTTATTCGGGAAAAGGTTCTTGATGAAACTATCAATGCTTTGGAAGTGCGAAGTGAGGAGAATATTGCTGATATCTTCGCCAAGTCACTTGCTAAAGCTTCGTTCGAGTTCTTCCATTACAAGCTTGGAGTAATTTACAAAAAAAACACTTTAAGGGGGAGTGTGAGAAAAATAAAGTAAAGTTGATTTTTTGAAAAAACATAGACTTCTCTAGAATGTCCTGTGTAGTATCCTATCTAGTAAACACATCTAGATGTTCTAGAATGTTGTGGGAAGATAAGGTTATCTAGTAGGCACATCTAGATATTCTAGAGTATTGTTAGAAGATTAGATTAGCTAGAATCTTCCTTGTACATTATCTAGAATCATATATAAAATCATCCACAGACAAGTATAAATAGAGGGTGTCTTGTTCATTTGTAACCAAGCCAAAAAATTAAGAAAACCTTCTTTCCCAAACAAAGTTCTCCTCTCCAAAACTTTCCTTCTCTTTTCAAAGCTTCATCTTCTTTGGTTGAATCCTTCAATCGTAGTTAACGATCTTGGGCTAGAAGAAGGTCTTCAAATTATACTTTTCTTCTGCTATTCTTTACAGAGGCTACATAAACATTACCTTCCCCAAATTTCACTTGTGAAATTAAATTTGAATTTTGTTGTTATTGTAAACAAAACTTTAGGAGAACTTATTTCTCGTCAATCGTCATCACGATAATTAGTAAACTGGATGAGTACAGTATTGACCGACACGTATCTACTATCTTCAGCATTACAATATGTTCTATTTAATTCCAACTAACCCTCTTATATATAATCACTGTCAACTAATCAGTTATTAGGTTCCAAAATATGTTCTTGGTGACGTAACTTAATTAAATTTTTTTCTTAAATTTCAGTTTTGTCAAATAATACCATGATTGTAACTAAGAAAACATTTTAGAATTTTTCGTTTCGGCCTCTTTCTAAAAATAATAGTCTGTAGTAGTATTAAAGATTTATAAATGTTCCCATTTTGTTGTAGCATCCAGATCGAAGGTGTATAGTTGTGTCCAATGGTCTTCACTCATAGCTACAGGAATCGTTTTGGTAATGATATTAAAGATATGGTGGATCAGTGGCTTACAAATATAGCAATTATTATGAGTAGATAGTGCTAATTGCGCCATTTACCCAATTATTAAGCATTATGCATAAGCTTCAACAAACACAATTATTAAGCCACCACTACAGTCCCTCCTAAATTAACCAAGAGAGCATTTCGGAGTCGGATTCAAAATTTAAATTTTATGAGTTCAACTTTTAAAATTCTCAGTATTATTTTTATGATAATATTTTTGTAAATTCTTACACATAAATTTGTGCCCAACGTCAAACATTAGGTAACAGTAATTGTAAGAACGTTTATAGATAGGAGTTCATGATAGTTTATTAATTTTACTTACATTACGATCTCAGCAGAGGTCGGTCACTTGTGGTATAATCCAATAGTTTATTTACGAACTTTCAATATTAATCACTTTCTAATCTTTTAAACTCTAAATAGTCGGCGAATGTGTAATTCAAATAGCCACCCATCTAATTTCTTAAACTCTAAATAGCCAATAAATATATAATATATATACGATATCTGTATATTATATATATACTTGTATATAATTAATATATAACTTATATATACCGACTAAAAAAATAAACATTAATTCGGATCGACTATTTGTGTAACAATCCCCTGTCAATAAGTTGTCAATTTGTTTTGTTGCTATACCAACCCTTCCACATTGAAACTTGAACAAACCAAAGTCCAAAAGTATACAAAGAAGGAAAATAATTTAGACATAAGATCTCACAGATACTTACAGTGTGCATGAAATTGAGGTGCGTGATCCAATCCAGGGGCATAGCTAAAATTAAGGGTGTACATCGACCGGGTTGGTTCAAGTTTTAACAAAATCAAACCAAATCAATTATATCGGTTTGAATTGATTTGATTTTGTCGGGTTTTTCGAGTTTTCGGGTTTTTTGTTACTTACATATTATTTCAATCTTGCTTTGTTAAATATTTGATAATTAAATATATATTTACTAAAAATATAAAAAGTTGACAAACATATTATCAATTAAAATATTCTTATGAAATAATTCTATTAATAACACATATTTGTTATTTTTTTAGTCGTCCGCCTAAATTTTTCGTTGATATACACATTCAGGTTAACCGAATTTAGTAATTAAACATAAAATTAATATGATACCTAAATATTAATAACCACTTCACATTCGAAAATGATATAAGAATTTAATAGATCTTAACATACGATATGAATATGAAGAACAAAGAGATAGACGTATTTCAGTAACACTTGATAAGAAAGTGATCATACAACTCATTATTTAAGGTCAATAAATATGGAGCACTTCATATTCTATTAAAATTTATGCCCGCAAGAGAATCCCAAATATTTCTAGATATTTTTTTAAAGAAAATTCTATATAAAAATCTTAAAAGTATTTATAAAAATTATATATTTATATGTCGGGTTGGTTCGGATTTTTTTACTCAATACCAAACCAAATCAAACCAAACCACGTCGGATTTTTAAATCGGTTTGATGCGGTTTTTCGGTTCGGTTTGTACACCCTTAGCTAAAACACAGGTTACAGGTTCAGTCGAAGTCAATAACTTTAATTCAAATTTTATATTCTGTTAATTACGTATAAATTATTAATTAAAATTAAATAACTTAAACGCATTAGAATTTCAAACTCATAAATTTTAAATTTTGACTCCACCTCTGATCCAATCCACCACGAAGACATAAAAGGATAAGAAAGATCTTGAATCACATAAATAATCGTACCATATTTTTGGGGGGCAAGCATCAATTGCTTTAACGACAAGGTATGCAAAATTTTAATAATATTTAACCAATTTAGAGATCCCAACAACCTTGAGTGTAGCTATACTTAAATAAATAAGGTGATGTATAGAGACATATCCTATCCAAAAGAATCACTTTATCTTGCATCTTTTAACTTGTAGTTTTGGTCTACTGGTCTAAATGGGATAACACACCAGAAATAGAATGGACAAGCAGCTGTAAATTACTACAATCAAAGATTAAATACCTTTTACAAGTTACTATGGGATGATCGAAGTTCTCTCACTTGGAGAAGCTGCAACTCGCAACATAACCTTCTATAAGGTGCTAGTATTTAGCTTGAATAATTAACCTAAATATTCGCACACCAACCGCTTAATAAAAATAGCCAGCAAATATATAATATGTATATAACGGTATAATCAATTGATAATCTATATATATTGACTAAAAAAAATAAAAGATAAATTCAATTGGTCATTTATGTAAATTTCCTTTTGGATTTGGAGTCTGTCGTTAGGCCATTTTGAGCTTGACCGAAAACCCGTCGGGCAACAAAACCTTTAGACACTTGACTCGTAGCTGGTTACCAAATAGAACCAGGCAAACGAAAATGAGTGGATCTATTTTTCCATTTATCTTATTTTCTTTTTTAGTTGTTGGTGTGCCTGGTAATGACGAAAGCCATTTTTAAATAATTATTTTTCACGATAAAGTTATTTTTTGGTGTTGATTGCCTTGAAAAGTATTTTCTACCTAAAAAAAAAAAGCCAATAACTATTGGCGGAAGTCATTTTCCTTACAAATTCTTAATTTTTGACTTCATATTACTTGTCTTACTAACAGTAGGATTAAACTTATATTACACCATCCTTGATCTTTATATTATTGAGCTTACCTCAAAGAAGAAAAAGGGACATAGATTTCAGACAAAAAATTGTTATATTAGTTTCATTTTATACAATAGTGTTTAACCGAAGCAAGCTATGTAAGTAAATAAGACTTTTGACGCACTAATTAAACATGTATACTATATATAAGAAAAGCCCTTTGAGTTTTGTGATTTTAAAAATGTAATCTCATTCTTATAAGAAAGTGTCATCAATATTAAGATAGAAATATTAGAACTACAGAGTTTTCAAAGGAGTATAGAAAATGTCAATCTATTTAGAACAAATAGAAATAAAGTGTATGTTGTATACGGTCAAAACCGAGCTTGCCCTTCGTATGACTAATCGAGATTGAAACATGATAGGCCAAGGTTCAACCTCGTGTTATATCGAGCCATAGTGCGAAGTTAGATTGTTGAGCTCGTGCCCCAGAGAACGATCAAGATCGAGATCGGCCAAGATCGAGACCAAGGGAAGTTTACCTAGTCAAATAACAAAAAGCCAAAATATCCGTAAGCGTGCGAGAATCACGGCGGAAACCTCAGTACGTATCAAGAAGAGATCGATTAATTAGCCAATCATGAGATTTCTTACTGTATTTAGAGTTATATCAAGAGTATGACTCCCCTACTATATAAAGGGGGTCTGATCATTTGTAAAACACTTTACATTCACGCAATACAAAGCAATACAGTGCCTTCTTTTAGCTTTCAATATCTTGTTACTCTATTCATATATCAGTGAAATCTTCACTTGGTTCGAGGGCCAAGGCTATACTATTCGTTCGATTTGCATTTATTTCTTTTATAGTCAATTCCAATATTGATTTATATATTTTCTCAATTTGTGCCAAGTTATATCATGTAGCCTTAAAGCCACATATAAATTCAATTGTTATCCGTTTTTAGGGTAAACATACGTCTGATAAGAAGGAACATAGAGTAATTTATTTATTGGTAAAAATGAAATGAAATAAAAATTGAGATTCTTAGGACATGGCCAGGCATCGAATAAGTTTCGATTTTTCATTACTGAGTTTTAGTATTTTAAAGTACTGATTTGACTATTTATATTTGCAAATTTGAACTTCATAAAAATTTTCTTCAAAATTTCTTCATTCCCTCTTACCTTAATTATGTTTATTTTTCCCATTTGGAAAAGTGTAGAAAGGTTCGAGTTTCAAGGGTAATTAATTTGTATTGTAAAAGGACGGGTGTCAATCCTCCCAAACATCTTCTCCCTCATCCCTCACAAAGTTGAACTCCAATGGACTGTCGAAGAAGGAAAATAGGCTGTCTATGTGACGAGTTGAAATCTTGGCAAAGTTCATAAGAAATTACCAGGCGTGAGGAAATTGGTATAATGCGAAACTGTCATGCGGGCGAGATCTTTTTTCATTTATAATTAAAATTGTCAGTGTCTTTGTTTTCTCCACACGAATCAAAATCTCGAAGTAGACTTCTAGTATTTTATGATTCGAATTGTTTCATGTTGCCGGTGAGTGGTGAACCCAGTAGTTTGTCAGGGTTGAAGCGTGGCTAAGAGCTGTCCCACATCGAAAGCATTAACTTATCTCACTGCTGCCCACTAGTTTGTCAAGGTTGATGCTTGGCGTAGGAGCTGTCCCACATCGGCGCATTAAGTTCACAGTCTGCTGTTTATACAGCCGTTCACTACAGCTGAAGGACACGACCTTACTTGAACAGGATCTGTTCTATAGGCTCGTACCACTGTATCCTTGAGTTCTAAGGAGACAGAAAACCAAGCCTGGTTGATGAGGCAAGGCTATGAGACTAGAGCGTGATTAACAGTCTTCCACGGTCACTTGTGGCCTTGAAGTAGTAGAGGATCGTTCTCAGCTCTGTTTGCAGGCCTGGGATGGTCTTATAGCTGTCTGACAGGCTCAACACTTTTTTGGTTCCTCTTTCTGTCCTTCTTCGACGCCTAATTGCTTCTCTGTTTACCTTGGAACAACATTAGACCTAAACCAAGCAATGTCCTTGTTTTGTCTTTAATTAATGGCATCGACTTATAAGTTCAATAGGAAACATATTAGAGAGATTGAGACTTCACATGCATTCCGCCAACTTCTAGTTGTCTTAATGATGTGCAAATATGAGGGTGAAATTCAAGGTGTGAAAGCTAGGATCTTTTAACCATTGATTTGTTCTTGATTAATTAGCAGGCCATGCCCTCCCAGTAAAGACTGACTTTTGTTCGTGGATGCTACACTTAAACCTAGACTAGTTTAACAAAAATGGCAGTGCCTTTTCTAATAAACTCTCGTCTAATCACTTTGATAGTGTTTGAAGATATTGGTTCATCCCAATGCTAAAACGACAACTTTATTTGTTATTTAATAGTACACTGAAGTGGCTTTGAATCAAATACAGTAAGTACGTAAGGAACAAGATGGTTGTTTACCCTCAAAATCTGATAATAGTTGAACTTATATTGTGATTTTAAGGATATGTGATTTCGTTCAATACCAATTGATAAACAAGAAAATAAATGGATGAATTAGACAATAAAATAAATCAAACCAGTATATAAGCAAAGCCTCGACCCCGATTTTAGATAGTCTCGAGGTGGATTAGTAAGAACAGTAAATGATAAAGAAACTCTGATGAACAGTAAGTGAAATGGCAAGAAAGTAACGAGTGCATATATTTTTATCAGTGAATAATGATCATTACAAATGAATGGAATTCCTTTTTATATAATAGTGTTGTCCTAAATAAGGTACACTTCTAATTATAGCAAGAAATCATATTAACAGTTGATTAACCACCATAGATTGATCCGTTCCAAAATTCGTGCCACGATCCTCGACCAATCGCAGATATCTTGCCGTTTCTGTTATAAAGCTATGTCGATGTTACTCGGAGTCTGTCTCTTTCTGGCATCGATTGATGCCAACCTCGATCTGAAAAGAGGCTTCGATTTCGGACTGGACGTCCTAGCTCTTCGACGTGACATTCCTATCTCGACCAAAAAGTGAAATCGGGTAGCCTCGATTTCTACAGTATCAGATAGTCCCCTCGTTTCTTAGAGTAAAATGATAAGAAACAACTTGAGCCTCGATTTTCTGAAGACCTCTGTTACACCTCATGTTTTCAAACGTGAAAGTACGCCATAAATAAATTGATGAAAGCTCGAAGATGAGATGTTACATCCCGAATTTTCGTATATTAAAGTTTCATCGTAAGTTAGTCGATGTATGTTCCGGAATGAGACTATTATGGGATAATAAGTATTACGCTATTTCAAACAAGTGATAAGTAAATTCGTGAAGGTAAGATGGTAAGCGAATCGAAGAAGATGAATTTCGTCGAAGTTTGACAATTTGGAATAAAATACGGCCCGAGCTATAATACCCGGTATTTATGGACTAGTGCCATACAAGGTACCACATGACCATGATAATAAGGTGTATAAAGTGTGTTAAAAATGAGTATTATTTTAAGTTATTTGAGATAATTCTTAATTATGTGGATAACTTGGTAATTATGAAACTTTAGTAGGAGATTAACTAAGTAATTAAGCCAATTAAGTAATTAGGATTATGGATAAGTTTAAAGAACCTAAACGTGGCAGCAAATGCCTTAGGAAATAATGACTCTTAGTTCATTGGGTTAGGTGGCATAATTAGGAAGCCTTTAGGCAAAACTTAGCCACATAGTGGGGCCCACACGCTTACAAATTTATGAGATCTTCTTACCTTATCAAGGCTGGATTCTAAAATTGCTAAGTAACGGATTGAAGACCTTAAAGACTCCGACAATTCTATGTGGATTGAAGACCTTAAAGACTCCAACAATTATATACGTATTGAAGGCAACAGATGAAGCTTCAATACGGATTTTTCCCTACTTCGATCCGACGTTATGTGATTTATCGCAATTGACGTGTGTTAGAGGGATTGTCAAGAGAATCGACTCAGGTATGTTAAGACTAAACCCTTCCTTTATTTTGGCATGATCTCGTAACTACACATGTTTGATAACGAGGCCTAAAGCAAAGTTCATACTCCCGAATTTATATACACTATCCTAGTCTCATAAGTTACAATATTCTATCTTATTGGGACTTTATATTCAATTGAGTATTGTCTTCTTCCAATCAAGAGAGTAAAGGTTCTATATATATATATATACACAATATTACAGTATTTTCACCACCATCAAGCTATAATCGGTGGGCAGGCCCCTACCGAGCCTACTGTGGTCGAGCGTATATGAGCGAGCCCAACATGGCCGAGATACAGAGCCTATTATGGCCGAGCGCCTATGAGCGAGCCTACTACGGCAGAGCAGTTATGTATACCGAGACTTATAGGGTCGGATAACTATGTTACTTACTATATTGAGAGAGTTGAGTCAGTATCAGCAGGTAAGCATATCTTTAGATTATCTTTGACTCCCAGATTCTTTCAGTTATTATATTATAAGTTCAGTTTCAGCTGTCAGTTATTTTGTTGCCTTACATACTCGGTACATTATTTCGTACTAATATCCCTTTTGCCGGGGACGTTGCATTTTATGCGTGCAGGTTCAGATAGACAGACGAGTAGACCTCCTCAGTAGGTATTGCCCGAGTTTAGCTTGATCAGTAATCTCTGCGTCATTCGGAGTTGCCGGGTCTAGATTTTTATGTACATCTTATGTATATATATATATATATATATATATATATATATATATATATATATGTGTGTGTGTGTGTATGTGTGTGTGTGTGTGCGTTATGGATAGGTCGGGGCCCTGTTCCGATCACAATACATCTATCAGAAGAGGCTTGTAGATATATCCTGTCAGTTAGTGCAGTATGTTTATGTGTATTTTGTTGGTTTGCCAGATGTAGTAGTTATGTCGGCCTTATCGGCTCAACTTTATATTGATGTTTAATCAGCGTTCGAAAATTGTCTTTCAATGTGGCCCATGACCAATGTATGACATTATATGTTCAGAGACCCTCAGTCGCAAGTTGGTACGCAAGGATAGGTGAAGCACCGGGTGCCGGTCTCGCCCCCTAGGTTCGGGACGTGACATAAGTGGTATCAGTTGTAGAGCTCAGTTGTAAGAACTCAATTTCCTAAACTATATCTTATTCATAATACAACGATGCTTATATCTAGAAAGACGGTTGGTAAGGGATTGAATGCGGCCGTGGAAGAGTTGAGTCATAGGAACTCGATTTTGCATCATGCTTATGATGAGTAAATGTAAGGTCTCCAGCAGATCATGGGTGTACTAAGACATGTGAGCTTCCAGAAAAGGAGCCCTAAGGCAGGAATATTTGTTCGCCCTTATGGTGAAAGGCAATGAGAGATTCAGAAGATAGATACAAAGTTCAACTAGTAAAAGAAGAAAGATGAAGAAGGGTACGAGGCGCCCAGTTAATGAATATTATCAGGATTTACAATTCAGGCAGAGGAATATAAGCCTTTTGAGTTACTTTCAACAATAATAGAGGTATGTATAATTGGCCACACCCATCTCATTTATGACTTATGGGGGCTAACAAGAGTAGTATAAGAGAAGGACGGATATCAGGATCCGACTGGGGTTAGAATGACCCAAAATGGTGGATAGATTATTTGTGTTAGTTGACATTTCCAAAGGATATTGCAAATGTGCTAATAGATCTCCTCGTGAGATACCTAGATGGTGCACTCTAAAATAATATAGCTAGATATGAGTACTACAAAGATAGGAACTGGAATCCTAGAAGGGATAAGTATTACCTTAGTGTGGCTCACGTCTCAAGTAGGGAGAGAATGTTAGGTAACCCGAAGAGCCAGTGAATGGAGCAAAGGGAGCTAAAAGCAAAAGAATGTCTTGTTTGAGTTTTCAGAATAATGTGATATATATAGATGTTAGCGGGAAATAAGAAGAGAGTTAATGAAGAATTATGAGTAAGATGTGATACATGGATGACAACGATAGATCAAAAAATGACAGTAGTACAGAGTCTATAGATAAGAGAAGGAAAATACAAGAGCTGACAGGCCTTGAGGCAACAAAAAAGTATAGGTTATAAAGTCATACCCTCATGTCGGAAAATAAGTTTGTGACTCTAACGTGATTACCAGAAGGAAAATTTAGACCCCAGAGTAATAGAAATCAGTATGGACTGGTAAACAAGGTAAACTAAACATGAATTAGGGACTGTGTGATTTGATAATAGTCGGCATCATGAGAATTCAGAGATTGCATTCCGGCGATAATAGAATGGACGACAGAAGAATAATCTTTAAAGGTTATTCAGGAAGACGCTTCCCTAAAGCAAGCAATGTGAGAAAACTTAAGCTTAAGGTACTATGTGCCAGTTACACTAAGTTTCGCCCTCGTGAGTAAGGAATTTTGTTATCCTTGGTGCAGAAGGATTACCGCAAGGTGAGTAAGGATCATCAATGATGTGAAAAGACGCCAAAGATGAAGAGGTAAAACATCTATAGGTAGATCGTCGTAGCTCTAACTCTTATTACTCCTCTAAAGGGGGGAATATGGAGTGATGTGGAATTAAGTCAGAATTAGGTGATTCTAGTAACTATGGAATGGTAAAGGAAGAATGCGATAAAAAATGAGAAAGGGATGAGATTGCACTTATTCAAATCCTACATATATTCTATGGTTCCAGGACATTATGCAAGCACGACGTCAAGGAAAGGAAGTAAGGGTTCCTACCCGGGATGTTATTGATAAATAAGGAGCCAGTGTGAAAGGTAAATTAAGACAAAGGAAATAACCCAAGAAAGATTACGTGGAATATTGATATGAGAATGGGCTAACGAGTAGTTGGTAGTTGAATTAGGAAGAGCCTGGTTATTGCTGGACATGAGGTTACAGACGAATCAACAAATCGTGCAAGATAAACATAGTAAAACCCAATATAGTGAATTCAGCCTCGCAATAATGCCATTGTAATACTTGAGAAATATTCAGATAGGATTTGGGTAGTTAAAGGTACCGTATGAATGTTATGGGAATAAAAAAGAGTGACACTGGGAAGACAGTCAAAATATCAGTTCAGAAGCAACCCTAAAAGAACAAGGGCGTGGGGCTAAGTAACTACAGATATTTATAGGCAAGGAAGGACATCAAAAGGTCCGTCGAGTAATACAATGTAATAAGCTCGCAACTTTACAAAAGTCAGAGGGTCTTCCCTAAGTACTACAACGAAAGACT
This sequence comes from Nicotiana paniculata, assembly GCA_005239505.1. Classification (NCBI taxonomy): domain Eukaryota; kingdom Viridiplantae; phylum Streptophyta; class Magnoliopsida; order Solanales; family Solanaceae; genus Nicotiana; species Nicotiana paniculata. The sequence continues at coordinate 29,784 of MDKI01069133.1, read as the reverse complement.
AGCTGAGAAGATAAGGAAGAAGGCTTCAACATAAGCACAGTGACCTAAAGAGGAAATAGTCTTGTAACAACAGTCTCACAACAACATTGTGTGCACCCCATAAGAAAGTGGCACCTATCGTGGCTAATGAACGGGAAGAAGAAAAAATCAAAAGGTGATATTCAAGATCATATGGGTTGTATGGAATTCCAATATGTGTGGACACTAAGATAAGCCAAGTATTCATGCAACAAGTGACAAAACGACCAGGAAAAGCAATTGCTTGCATTTAAAGAAAGCTGAAAAGGAACGAAAAGAATTATTCAATTAATGATACAGTCGTAGGAGACTCTAGTATAAGTTAAAAGAAAAAATTGAGTTCAGGTCATAGATAAAGGATTGAATTGTTAGAAGATTATATCATGGATATTCCATAGCGTCCACGGAAGGCTAAAGTCACAACTAATACCAGGAACCACAGATCGGAAAATATCTTGAGCCTACATAAAGGATGATCCAAAGGAACAGGAAACTAAAGAGTTACATCAACCAAGTAAATTAGGAGTCTGAGTAATGGACCCAGAAAATTATAGAAATTGTGATTAAGAACACTGCAGAATCACTCTTAATATCAGAGGTACAAGAAATATAGTACAACAACCATATTCTATAACGACTCCATGATAAAGCCAGTTAGAAAAGTACCAGCCTCATAAGAAGTCAGTATGAAGCTCCCACCAGATGGTGTATGCACTAGAGGTGCAAGTATTATGATATAGCTTCAAGTTGTGGATTTGAATTATACCTATGTGGAAGGGAGGTCATGAAAGAAATAAAAGATGTGATGCGATATTTTTAGGCAAGTAAGGTAAAGGTGAACAACGTACGAGATACTCAGGTGCAGAAGATTATGAATAATCCATACTCCAGATAGAGGGCTAGAAGCATTGGGATTCAGTATCCAAGAAGGATAACGGTGTCATTAGTGGCATATCTTCCAGCCTATAATTTCTAGGTACCGAGAGATCTAGTTAAGAGATGAAATAAGAGTTAGAGATGATGTGATGTCTCACTTGATGTTCTAAAATAACAGAAGGAAAATTGTGGTGCAAGCAAGTTGAAGGAAGGTTGCGAGTAGTATAAATAGATATGTATAGGTCGCAAGCTAAAGTATGGTAAAGCAACAAGGTTTTAGGAAGACAGGAGTAAGGATAAGAAAGGGAGAATGAGAAAGTGATGAGAATGGATAAGTCCTCAGGATTAAGCCCATGAAAATAAGAGAGCTGATGTTTTCCCTAAGTTGTAGAAAGCTCAATATAGATGAATGAACTCAAAGGAGTCTAAGGCTAGTATCATTTAGAAGAGATGGAATGTTGCCCTGGTAATAGAATGAGGGTGTAATTATGACAAATAAAGGATGACGTTTGGTCCTTCGATTGAGTAAGGATTTGAATAAGAAAAAAATAAAGGGATTTTAAGAATTGTACAACATTAAAATACCCACGTAGTCTAATTACTCCAGATGTCCTCGATGAGACGTGGGCCCTAGCGGCAATGTTACATAAGAGGTCAAGTTATCAGTGGTAGATTATGGTTCAACGTTAGATTATGGATCAACGTTAAGGTGAATCGACAATAGATGGATAAGGTTCCAACGTATGCGAGGAGATAAGGCTTCCATCCTTTAGATGAGCAACAATAAGGAAGCATTCAAGGATTTGGATTTATATATCTATGATAAGAAGCGAAAGAGTACCCTGGAATTGGGTAGCAGACCTCAATAATATTAAAACCAAGGTAAGATTTATAGTATAGTATGATCTACCTAGATGCAGTAAAGTCATACAGATGAATAACCAGGTCTATAAAATAAGATATAACAATATTCGTAAATTCAACAAAGTACCGAGTGAAGAACTTAAGTATAGATGCCCAAAGGGATATCTTATTAAGCTCTGTATATGTTTGCCAAGTGAGGCCTAGATATTGGCTAAAAGTAGGAAGAAAAAGGAGAGAAGAATCACATAGACGCACTTACAAAGTTAGAAACATACATGTTGCATGATAAAAGGTAGCAACAGTTACAAGATTGGAAGGATTCAGACCACGAGTTGTGGTGTGAGAAAGAGGACTAAATGTGGGAATGCCATGGCCTTTAGGATTCATTCACAGAACAGTTGCCTAGATAGCAAGAGGAGTACAAAAGTATTCGCAAGAGCGATGGGTTATGAGAATGATAAGTGCATCATTCAACATTCGAGGACGAATGTTCCAAAGGGGGGAATGATGTTACACCCTATATTTTCGTATGTGAAAGTACGCCATAAATAAATTGATGAAAGCTAGAAAATGAGATGTTACATCCCGAATTTTCATATGTTAAGTTTCGTCGTAAGTTAGTCGACATAAGATCGGGAATGAGATTATTTGGGGATAATAAGTATTACACTATTTCAAACAAGTGTAAGTAAATTCATGAAGGTAAGAGGGTAAGCAAATCGAAGAAGATAAATTTCGTCGAAGTTTGATAATTTGGGATAAAATATGGTATGATCTATAATACCCTATATTTATGGACTAGTGTCATACAAGGTACCACATGACAATGATAGTAAGGTGTATAAAATGTGTTAAAAGTGAGTAGTATTTTAAGTTATTTGAGATAATTCTTAATTATGTGGATAATTGGATAATCATGAATTTTTAGTGGGAGATTAACTAAGTAATTAAGCTAATTAAGTAATTAGGATTATGGATAAGTTTAAAAAACCTAAACGTGGAAGCAAATGCCTTAGGAAATAATGAATCTTAGTTCATTGGGTTAGGTGGCATAACTAAGAAGCCTTTAGGCAAAACTTAGCCACATAGTAGGGCCCACAAGCTTACAAATTTATGAAATCTTCTTACCTTATCAAGGTTGGATTCTAAAATTGGTAAGTAATGGATTGAATACCTTAAAGACTCCAACAATTCTATACAGATTGAAGACCTTAAAGACTCCAACAGTTCTATACGGATTGAAGGCAACAGATGAAGCTTCAATATGGATTTTTCCCTACTTCGACCTGCCATTATGTGATTTGTCGCAATTGACGTGTGTTAAAGGGATTGCCAAGAGCATCGACTCAGGTATGTTAAGACTAAGCCCTTCCTTTATTTTGGCATGATCTCGTAACTACATGTGTTTGATAACGAGTCCTAAAGAGAAGTTCATACTCCCGAATTTATATTCACTATCCTAGTCTCATAAGTTATAGTATTCTCCATTATCGGGACTTTATATTCAATTGAGTATTGACTTCTTCCATCCACGAGAGTAGAGGGTCTATATATATATATAGAATTACAATATTTTTACCACCATCAAGTTATAATCGGTGGGCATTACCCTATTGGGCAACCTCAGATCAGATGGTAAGTTATATACCAAGCCTACTGTGGCCGAGCACCTATGAGAAAGCCCAACATGGCCGAGATACAAAGCCTAGTATGGTCGAGCGCCTATGAGCGAGCCTACTATGGTAGAGCAGTTATATAAATCGAGCCTTATAGGGCCAGACAACTATTTTACTTACTATATTGAGAGTCAGCAGGTAAGCATATCTTCACATTATCTTTGACTCCCAGTTACTTTCAGTTATTATATTATCAGTTCAGTTTCAGCTTTTAGTTATTTTGTTGCCTTACATACTCGGTACATTATTTCGTACTGACGTTCGTTTTGCGGGGGACGTTGCATTTCATGCGTGCAAGTTCAGACAGACAGACGAAGTACACCTCCTTAGTAGGTGTTGCCCGAGTTCAGCTTGATCGGTAAGCTCCGCATCATTCGAAGTTGCTGGGTCTAGAGTTTTATGCACATTGTTTGTATATATATATTATGGATAGGTCGGGGCCCTGTTACGATCACAATATATCTATACGTAGAGGCTTGTAGACATATCCTGTCATTTAGTGCAGTATGTTGGGATTGTAAGCCTTGTATGTATATTTTGTTGGTTTTTCAGCTGTAGTGGTTATGTCGGCCTTGTCGGCTCAGCTTTATATTGATGTTTAGTCAGTGTTCGCAAATTGTCTTGCAATGTGGCCCATGGTGAATGTATGACACTATATGTTCAGAGTTCCTTAGTCGCAAGTTGGTACACAAGGATAGGTGAGGCACCAGATGCTGGTCTCGCCCTCAGGTTTGAGGCATGACAACCTTGATAGTGATGTCATCCCTGTGACGTAAGCAATGGAGGCGACCGAAACATCCCGTCGGTACAGTTCCCCAAACTATTAATGCTTGTTAGTGGACGGTCCGCCACTAGCACCACTGAACCGTCGTCGTAATTCTATAAATATAGACTCTTTTGTTGAATCAAACTTTTACTTTCACCTTCATCAAATTTTCTAAGTCTCTTAAACTCTTTCCATCTCTTCGTTTTCATCACCCGTTGAATCAGCTTTGTTAGTTTCAAAACACCAAGTTTCACCTCTTTCCGCCTCGTTCTACCTAAATCAATGGTGACAACCTCCAAACTGTTCCACAAAAAGAGAAAGCTTCCTCCTCCTTTTCCCGGCCGTCCGGTGACAAAACGTCGGTGGAACAGCTCCCTCATTAGTATGTTCCCAGCTCATGTGTCTTAAAATCTGACTTCAAAGTCGAGAACCCTCCATCGGTCCCTGGCCGATGTGAGCATGTGTCAAAATATACCTGTTCGATAACAACAGGCTATCTCGAGGATGTGAAGAGGGATTGTAACTGGGGGGCCGAGGTCGTGGTACAGATCCCCTCTCATGAAGAGAGTATTACCACTTATGTGGAGGGGTTTCTAAGTCTTTAAACTTACCCCTTCATGTTGGGTCCTCTCGACCCAGGAAGACTGTCGAGGCTACCAAACCTTCAAAACCGAAGGAGGTTGCCGATATCCAGCCTCATGATGAGGAGGCTTCGAAGAAAAATCCGGGTGAAGACCCCGAATCGCATGAGGTCGAGATTGTTTCTCGACCGACAGCAAATATACCGGAGGGGGCCGGTTTCGAGGCCCCGAAAGTCGAACAATGCACCTCGAGTGACTTGCTCGGGACAGTGACTTCAAGTCATTCGCCTTCTCTTCCGGATTACTCCGAGGAGACAATAAGGGAGGCTCGTTCCATGAGGACCCCCGATATAAGCGGAGTCCCCAGTGAAGAGGATCCCTTTCACGATTGCTTTACCAGGGTCGATGATGCTGCTGAGCTAAATGATGCGTCTACCCTCTTCGAAGAGGCCCAACGCCTTCTATCTCTAGTAACTGCTAACCTCTGTTGTTGCAATTTTCTTTTCCTCTATCTTCCTTCAACCTAACTTATATTTGTATTCTCATATAGGCTTTTTCCAAGTCTCGGGCCGACCTAAGACAATGTGAGGCTGAGCTACAGAGGATTTCGGAGGAGAGGAATGCTTTAAAGATCCTTTGCATGTAAAAGGATGAAGAGCTCAGGGACCTTCGAGCATACTCGGCCAAGGCTCGTAAGGAGGAGACCGAGCTGAACGAGCAGGTAAATGTCCTTTTGAAAAAATACAAACTTGATCCACGAGTGGAGGCTAACACTTCGATGTCTCAATTGCAGCAAAAAATTGAGAGGATCGAGTTGTTCCGAGGGGAAGTCGATCAGGTTAAAATTGATTGCCATTGGTGGAAGAAAGGCATGGACCGCTTTACTGCGGAGAAGGAGGCTGCCTTAGACCAACTGTCATCGGTTGGAGTTCAACTTCGGAATACTGGGGAGAAAAGTTCGGTCATGGCAAAAAGAATCGAAGAGCTCGAAGCCGTACTTGCTGAGGCCCAAGCTGAGGTCGAGAAGGCGAAGGCCCAAGCTGACAAGTCAATAGACGTATACTTGGCTGATGCCGAGGCTGCTCAAACCCAGCTGAGGGAGGTCACCGATCGAGCACGATGGAGTACATATCTGGCTAAGTGCCAATCTCGAAGGGAGACCCTCGAGGAAATTCATGCTCGAGGTTTTGACCTCCCGAGGAGATAGCTCATGCTAAGGTGCTCGAAGCCGATGCTAGGTTGCTTGCCTCCTCCAATGATGACGATGATGACAACGATGAAGGCAGCAAGGCCGGATCCGATAATGAAGAGGGGGCTGAAGGGGAAGCTTCCCCGAGGAAGAAGTCAAACCCGAGCATAGTTAGGACTTCATTTTCCTTTTTTTTTTTTGTAAGACCTTCGTTGGTCTTTTGTACATATTTTAGTTCAAACATATGTATAAAGAAAATTTTCTTTTGAATTCCTTCTCAAATTTTATCTTCAAACTTTCTTTGTGCCTTGTAAAATTTTAGGTCATTTTTATGCCTTGAACAATATGTTCGAGACTTTGGTTTTGGGCGACTTGATCGAAGTCATAATAATACTACTTTTATAGTCGAGTTCGAGTAAAGCTTGAAACCGAAGCAATAGAACCCTTAGGTTTGTATTGAATAATAATAGGTCCTCCATCTGAAGTCGAGTAAGTTCTTATTCGAACTCGAGATAGTGGAACCCTTAGGTTCGAATCGAGTGAGAACATGTTCTCGACCTCTAACTGTATTGGCCCTTAGGCTTTTTGAGTCAGGCCGATATGTCCATAAAATAATGGCTTTCTTCCCTCTTTCGGCTTAAAACTTTGTAAAATTTTGTTATGCCTTAGCATATATATTTTTAACCATTGGGTTTTTTTAGGGTTTACTATTGATCGAAAACCCTTTTACCTTTTGTGCCTTAGCACAAATTTGTATTTGAACAATTTGATACCTCTTAAGGTTTTTCGAGGGCTGATATTATCGAAGCCATTTGGTTATTTTGCCGAGGGTAGCCTTTTTTAACCGGTTTTCAAAGAATTCGAAGGCCTGTTTTTATTGTGGGATTTGGACATCTCCGAGCCGCGTTAATTTTGTCGTAGCCTATGCATCTCGGGCTTATTCACATATAACACTTCGAACTTGTTCGAAGTGATAGTCCCCGAGAATGATGGCCATGGCCTATAAATCGAGGGTTTCCTCATTGAGGTCTTACAGTTTCGAAGTTAGATAGTTCAAAGTGTAGTTGTATTCGGCCCTTGAGCAATTTTTCTCAAAAATCATGAGTACGGAACTTGTAAAGTAGAAAATTCCATTTAGGCACAAGGGATTTGGTAAGAAAAAATACTTCTTTAAATAATTCATACACGCGTACATGTTTTACCGTTAGGGCTCGAATAATCTATATGGACACGGTTCATTCGACCGTTTGGCCCATTACAAAGTTTTCCTACTGAGGCCCTTTTGTCATGAAGTATTTTTCTTTAAAATAAAACATCCGAGGGTGATGCCCCCCAGCACGAACAATGGTTTCCTTGTTAATTTGCCGAAAAAACCCATTTGGGATAAAAACTGGTCGAAGGGAAAAAGAGTGCAACGCGTGCTTTAGGGTCCTAATATCTTCCTGCTCGATGATAACTCCAATATTTTGCTCGAATACTTGAAGATAAGTTAGCATAAAATATAAATGAAAAAAGGATAAGGTCATACCTTAATAGTAATATTTCTTGAGGAGTGAGATGTTCAATTATTTGGTAATTGATCACCATTTATCGTGCCCAGCTTGTAAGAGTCCCTTTCCGAAGATATCGAGGACATAATAGGGTCCTTCCTAATTTGGGACGAGTTTCCCTTCATTATTATCTCGAGTGTTGATGGTGACTTTCCGTAGGACCAAGTACCCGATTCTGAAGTGGTGAAGATTGGTTCTCCGATTATAATATCTCTCGATGTGTTGTTTTTGCACAACCATCCAAACGAGGGCGGCTTCTCGTTTCTCATCCAATAGTTTGAGGCTAGTATGCATAGCCTCATGATTTGATTCTTCCGTTGTGTGTCAAAATTTAGGGCTGGGTTCCCCGACTTCGACTGGAATCAAGGCTTCGGAGCCAAATATTAAGGAGAATGGGGTTTCCCCCGTGTTGGACTTCGATGTTGTTCGATATGCTGAAAGGACTTCATATTAGGATTTCTCTCCATTTTCCCTTGGCGTCGTTCAACCTTTTCTTCAGATTTTGAATGATAGTTTTGTTCATTGACTTGGCATGTTCATTTCCACTTGGATGATATGGTGTCGACAAGATCCTTTTTATTTTATGCTCTTTGAGAAACTTTGTTACCTTGTTGCCGATGAATTGCTTTCCGTTGTCGCATACAATTTCGGTAGGTATCCCGAATCGACATATGATGTGATCCCAGATGAAGTCTATCACTTCTTTTTCTCTGACTTTCTCGAAGGCCTGTGATTCAACCCATTTAGAGAAATAGTCAGTCATAAACAAAATGAATTTAGCTTTACCTGGGGCCGATGGAAGAGGGCCGACGATATCCATCCCCCATTTCATAAATGGCCATGGGGATAGGATCGAATGAAGTTGTTCTCCGGGCTGGTGGATCATTGGTGCATACCTTTGGAGCTTATCACACTTTCGAACAAACTCCTTAGTGTCTTTTTCCATACTATCCCAATAGTATCCTAGTCTGATGATTTTGTGAACTTAATGATTCGACACTGGAGTGGTTCCCACAAGTACCTTCGTGAACTTTGTGTAGGACATAATCCGTGTCTCTTGGTCCCAAGCATACTGCTAACGGTCCGTCAAACGTCCTCCTGTTCAATGTTCCATCTTCAATCAGCGTAAACCGAGCAACTTTTGTTCGTAGGGCCCTCGATTCTTTAAAGTCTGATGGGAGCTTTCCATTTTTCAAGTACTCGATATATTTATTCCTCCAATCCCAAGTTAACCTTGTGGAGTTTATCTCAGCTTGACCTTCTTCAATCACAGATCTCGAGAGTTGAACGACAGTCCCCAAGATGATTTCGTCGTCTTTGACTGATGATCCGAAAATTTGCAAGAGCATCGGCTTCACTGTTCTGCTCTCGAGGTACATGCTGTAAATTCTATTCTTTAAAACAGTGCAAAATCACCTGCAGCTTGTCCAAATACCTTTGCATTCTATCCTCACGAACCTCGAAGGTTTTGTTTACTTTGTTTACTACCAACAGGGAGTCGCACTTGGCTTCAATGACTTTCGCTCCCAAGATTTTAGCTAGTTCGAGACCTGCAATCATAGCCTCGTACTCGGCCTCATTGTTAGTTAACTTAGAAGTTTTGATGGATTGTCTAATAGTATTTCCCATGGTCGGCTTCAAAATCATGCCTATCCCGGACCCCTTCACATTCGAAGCGCCGTCTGTGAAAAGGTTCCACACCCCCGATGATGTATCCGATTTCAGTAGAAGTTCCTTTTCGACTTCGGGTACGAGGGTAGGCATGAAGTCGGTCACGAAGTCTGCCAAAATTTCAGACTTGATGGTCATTCGGGGTTGATATTTCATATCGTACACACTGGGTTTAAAGGCCCATTTGGCTAATTGGCCCGACAGTTCGGGCTTATGCAAAATATTACGAATTGGGTAAGTGATTAATGCACATATGAGGTGACATTGAAAATATGATTTTAGCTTCGTAAAGGCTCTTATTAGAGCAAGTGCTAATTTTTCTAAGTGTGGATATCTAGTTTCTGCTTCTCCTAGAGTTCGACTTACGTAATAAACCGGAAATTGCGTACCTTGCTCTTCTCGAACTAGGATACCACTAACCAAAATTTACGAGACTGCCAAGTACAAGTAGAGTTTTTCATCTGTCTTTGGAGTCTGGAGCAATGGTGGGCTCAAGAGGTATCGTTTCAATTCTTCTAACGCATGTCGGTATTTCGGGGTCCAGGCGAAATCGTTCTTCTTTTTGAGTAGAGATAAGAACCTATGACTCCGATCTGACGATATCGAGATGAATCAGCCTAAGGCATCTATCCGCCCTGTCAGCCTTGGCATGGCTTTAACACTGTCCACGACAGTGATATCTTCGATAACCTTGATTTCATCGAGGTTAATCTCGATTCCCCGATTCGAAACCATGAAGCCAAGGAACTTTCCCGAACCGACCCCAAAAACACATTTCTCGGGGTTGAGCTTTCGTGTTGTATTTTCTCAGTATCTTGAATGTTTCCTGCAAATAATTCAAATGGTCCTCTGCGTAGGGACTTAACTAGCATGTCATCAATATATACTTCCATTGACTTAACTATTTGTTCTTCGAACATTTTATTTACTAGGCGTTGGTAAGTAGCTCCTGCATTTTTTTAGCCCAAAGGGCATTACGTTATAACAATATGTTCCATACTTGGTGATAAATGAAGTCTTTTCTTGGTCTTCCGGGTTCATTTGAATTTGATTGTACCCGGAATAGGCGTCGAGAAAACTAAGGATCTCGTGGACTGTCGTGTCGTCAATCATGCGATCGATGTTAGGCAATGGAAAAGAATCTTTGGGACATTCCTTTGTTCAAATCTTTATAATTTACACACATCCTAAGTTTATTCCCTTTCTTAGGGACTACGACTACATTGGCTAACCATTCGGGATATTTTACCTCCCGAATGGATCCTATTTTGAGAAGTTTAGCTACCTCATCCTTAATGAATGCATGTTTTACCTCGGACTGGGGCCTTCTATTTTGTTTCATTGGCCTGAACCTTGGATCCAGACTCAATCGATGGGTTGTTATCTCTGGTGGGATCCCTATCATGTCTAAATGGGACCAAGCAAAACAATCCATGTTATCAATAAGAAATTTAATAAGTTTTTTCCTGAGTTCGGGGGTTGACCCCGTTCTCAAGTATACCTTTTGCTCGCGCAGATAGTCGATCAATATAACCTGTTCTAGCTCTTCGACCGTTGATTTGGTAGCGTCGGAATCCTCGGGAACAACAAAAGTTCGAGGAGTCCAAAAATCTTCTTCTTCCTCTATTTCCTGCTTCCCAGATTCGATCGAGGCTGGTGGCTGTGATTGCTATTTGGCTTCCTTTTTCCCTTTGATTTCCGATCCTTTCGATGTTAATAGTGTCGATATTGATATTATATTATCGACCACGAACATATCTTTTGCAGCATGTTGCTCCCCATATACTATTTTTACCCCGTCCGATGTCGGGAATTTCATCATTTGGTTGAGAGTCGAAGAGACTTTCCTCATATTGTGAATCCATGGCATCCCGAGTAGCGCGTTGTACCTCATGTCACCCTCAATTACATGGAACTTGGTATCCTAGATAGTTCCGGCCACGTTCACTGTTAAGATGATCTCTCTTTTAGTTGTTTCGCTGGACATATTGAAGCCTTTCAAGACCCGAGTTGCAGGCACAGTTTGATCTTTTAGGCCGAGTTGTTCCACGACCCTTGATCGGATGATATTTGCCGAGCTACCTGGATCCACTAAAACACGCTTAACTTGAACTTTATTTGGTAAGATAGAAATTACCAGAGCGTCGTTGTGAGGTTGATAAATTCCTTCTTCTTCATCGTCGTTGAATGATATAGTGCCTTCTGGCACAAAATCTCGGGTTCATTTTTCCCCAGTAATTGATACCTTAGTGCATTTGAATATGGGTCCCTGTGGAATATCGACCCCACCGACGATCATATGAATTACATGTTGTGGCTCCTCCTGTTCATTTTTCCTGTTGGCGTCACTTTCTCTGAAATGATTCTTGGCTCGATCACTTAGGATTCTTGAAGGTGGCCCTCGTTGAATAGACGGGCCACCTCCTCCCTTAATTTCCTGCAATCTTTGGTCATGTGACCATGCGTGCCATGATATTTAGGTGGTACCAAATCATTGCTCCCTTCGATAGGGTCTCCCCGAACTTTCTCAATAAAACATATTTGATGTCATCATATTCCAAATCGTTTCCCTTGATGGCGTATGTGTAGGAGGTGACACGCTCATTGGGATCGGTGGTCCCATTGTATTTAGGTATATCCGGCATATGAAACTTCTTTGGAATGGGGTTCGGAGCCGCACTCGGAGGAAACGGCTTCTGTACAAATTTCTTCGAATCCATCAATTTCAAGATTGGCGGTGCCCCCGGTATCTGATCAACTCGGGAGTTGTATGCTTCCACTTTTTTATCATTAGGTTCGATTTTATTCTCTCCTGACTCAATTCTTTTGGTGAGCTCCTCGAGCATTTTCATTATTGTAGGATCAGTCCCCGATTCGTTACCATTCGACCTCCTTGGCACTGACTCGGTACGGTGGGTGGCTTCTGGTTCGACCACACTCAGAGTTCTATATTTATTTTGTAGCTGAGAAATAGCGGCTTGCTGAGCCTGTAGCATTTCGAACATCACCATCCGGACCTAACAGATTCATCAAAACTCAATCCGAGGTCAAATGCTAAAAAGCCAAACTTGGTCAAATCTTCCAACTTAAATCTGCAATCATGAAGACCATTCTTCCAAATTGATTCCGAATAACCTAAAAACCAAAACTGACGGTTCACACAAGTAATAATACAGCATGCGAAGATACTTGTGTCCCTCAAACTACCGGCAAAGTGTAAATTCTCAAAACGACCGGTCGGGTCGTTATACCATTCCCCACTTAAACATACGTTCGTCCTCTAATGTGTCGAGAGTCATCCCAAAGCCATCAAACCGCCGTGTAACATTACCTTGCACATATTCGGGGGTGATCCCATGTCACCCTATTCCATATAAGCCTGACGATACAACATAACTTAATATCCTTAATTCAACCTTAGCCCGTAAGTCTTAAAACTCAAATTCTAACATCCGGAATTCCTTACAAGGCCTGAATCTCGCATCTACCCATTGTATATGTCTGAAAAAGTTGTATTAACTCACAACCATAACACACTATGTAATCACATGAGATGCCCCATCACTTAGGTACTCACAACAGTAACTGCTGACCACCGTGGCTGCCCAAAAACAAATTTGGTACCGATAGTAAACCTCATATCATTTAAAACATCGTTCAAAACCTTCATACACTGCCGATGATGAAAGAAATAGGTAGAGTCTCTTAACCACTCATCTGATCAATAAGCTAAGAAGCTCACTCGTCCGACCACGGCCATTGCCCAAAACATTCCTTATTCCAATATGATGGGTCAAATATCAGGTCTAGAAACCTCATCTCAGCAAATACAAGCAGCCCAATCAACAAGTCTCAACAAAAACCATATGAAGCCTCACACAACGCGGTTATGTACACTCAACAAGTAATAATTCAGACATGATAGATAATTGTAAGTAAGTTAAATAAGAAAACTATTGTCACGCCCCAAACCTGGGGAGGTGTGGCTAGCACCTAGTGCCGTACTGGCCCAAGCAAACCACCATGTAACTCATTTTTTTTCTTCTGCAACTATCATGGGCCAACATGGCCACAACTCGTAATGTATAACTATAAGTGTGAAAACATTGTATTAATGAACCATTTCTTAAATCATGAATACATATGGTCTGTCAAGGCCTCTGACATACTGTACAAAATGAACCTCTATCTACAAAGCCTTGAAGATTATTTGACATCAAATGGGACAGGGTACCGGCCTACCCATAAGTGTCTAGCCAAACTTTGATACGGTGACTTATAGACTCCGCTACACTCCGAATGAGTGGAGTCTTACCGATCTTTCACTGAATGCTGACCTCGTCTACTATGAGGGCTTGTCAACTGATTGTCTATACCTGCAGGCATAAATGCAACGTCCCCAACAAAAGGACGTCAGTACGAATAATGTATTGAGTATGTAAGGCGGAACTGAAACATAACAGTAACTCAACATTAATTAAAGACATATAAGAGTTTACCTGAATCTCTGAAGTGCCACCGTATATGCATACTTATTATACTTACATATATAATGATTCTCTTTGAGATTATTTCTATTATCCATATCGTATGATGCATGACTGCCCAATTGATTAGTGGTAACTGCCCGACCGACCGTAGCGCGATGGTAAATGCATGACTGTCCGATTGGCCGTAGCTCGGTGGTAAATATGGGTTGTATCTCGGTGGTAAATGCATGACTGCCTGATCGGCCGTAGCTCGGTGGTAAATGAATATGCATCACTGCCCAACCGGTGGTAAATAGTGATACATAACTGCCCAACTGGTGGTAACTACCTGACCGGCCGTAGCACGGTGGTAAATGCATGAAGATGCATGTATCACTATATTACAAACATTAACATCTTTATCATATACCTCAATAGGGACATAGGGACATACTTAGACATGCTTGAATATCATTTTACAGGAATGAATAACGTAGACATCCTTAACTGCTAAGAATAGAAACACTTATGAAATAGCATTACGTTTACGTATCGTTACTTAGATCATGCCAAAAAGTAAAGAAGGGATAGCTTTAACATACCTGAGCCGATTCTCTTAGCAATTCCTCTAACACCCATCTTTTGTGATAAAAACAGGTAATGAAGAATCAAATTAGGGAAAAATCTGTATGATATTCTTGACAAAGATTGTACTGTGCTCTTTTAGAATTTTCAATTCACGCTTTATCCCATTGGCATGGAATGAACAAGCAGCATCATTCATGTTTGGTATGAAAATATTTGCTTTACGAAGGACTCAACCGATCAGCCCACTCTCTTTACACAAGTGAATCCCTTCTTTTTTTATTCTTGATCTTTAGTTATTAAGAAATAAAAATACCTAGTATGTGTGACCCATTTATTAGATGACTAATCCACATATTCTTCCAAGTGTGACACCCATGTAAAAACTTTATGAGTCACTAAATTGAAATGGGGGTGCTGCCACGTGGGGAGGGAGGGATTAGACTTATCCAAAATATACTAATTAATTAGTTAATCTCCCACTAAAAATCAATAATTACCTAATTATCCACATAATTAAGAATTATCTCAAATTACTTAAAATACTACTCACTTTTAACACACTTTATACACATTACTATCATGGTCATGTGGTATATTACTAGTCCATAAATACTGGACATTATAGCTCAGACCGTATTTTATCTTCAAATGTCAAACTTCGACCAACCTCATTTTCTTCAATTTTTTGACCCTCTCACCTTCACGACTTTACTTATCACTTGTTATATATATCATAAATACTTATAACCTCGAAAATAGTCTTGTCCTCATCCTAAAGTACTAATATTAAAGTATTAAAATATTAATAAAGCATGGTACCATATAAAAATCAATACATACACTATTATTTCATTAAAACGTCCTTGTAAAAATGCATATATTTTCTCAACTTCTAATTTTTCTAATCTCATATAAAGAGTAAAAATATTTGTAAGCTTAATTTTTAAAATGGTAAAAAGATAATCTTCTTTTCTTGTGAGAAAATAATTTCTATATTTACAATAAAGAAAATCTCATAAACTTCCTCATAATATGTGTATAATTTAAAGCATATTCGAAAGTAGTAATATTAATAACTATATGAAATCATATTTTTCAAACTTTTTTACAAAAATATTCCACTCAAAATACCATATCAAATGTATATAACGGCATCAAGGTTGTTAAACTTACGGGGCCTTACAATAACATAGTCACAAATCCTCTATAATCTCATGAATGGTCTTTATCTCTTCAAGCTCATATGGATTACTATGACTTATCCTAATATTAAAGTACGGGATGTAACAACTACTAAGCCAGTTAAGCAGTCAGAGTAATTTTAACATTTTC
Organism: Nicotiana paniculata; assembly: GCA_005239505.1. Lineage (NCBI taxonomy): Eukaryota > Viridiplantae > Streptophyta > Magnoliopsida > Solanales > Solanaceae > Nicotiana > Nicotiana paniculata. The sequence goes on along the minus strand of MDKI01069133.1, from coordinate 14,204 downwards.
CTATGAACTATTTTCAACAAGGTGAAAGCAAAATACACGAAATAAACATAAGGAGTTACATTTCATCACAGTACCATTGCGGTGCGCAACCCGATCTCATCATATCAATCTATATAGGATACCCATCGAGCCATAACACTTGTTCTCACCTATACATGTGCGTCAACATCAAACACGATGGAGTGCACCAATATAACTGTGGAAGATGATTAGGCACAACAATACTAAGAAAGACAAGCACAACTATGGTGCAATAAGCAAGTCAACATCACGAGGGCCATCTCACCCATAACGCCATAAGGCCTAAATGGAATTACAATATGCGTGCAAAAAATCATGTACCCTCACAACCCGTCATAACATAAGAGAGAAACACATAACATAGATCAAGGTACAGATACATCCATTCCGCCCGATGATATACCTGTGGTAATAGCTGCATAGGAGCAAGCAAATCTGATCCAATACAGAATACCCATTCTCATTAGGCTCACATATACTCCCCAAACAAAATTTCGATCATTCCCAAACAGGTAAATAACCTTCCAAAAGTCCATAGTAACCTTTCCATAACACACACCATCAATCACTCAATCCTCAACATTTCTTCACAATTCACAATCAAGGAATAGTCTACCAACCAGAATATCCAGTCTCCAAACCTCATGTATACCAGCATTTCCATATCCGATCTCAACACCGATGCTCAAATGGATGATACGTCACTCATACTCCACCATCTCTAAGAAAAATACCCACAAGTCAAAACACAATGCACCTGCCAACAGGAGAACTCTCCTCCGGTGAAAACAAATAGTGCATGCATAATCTTAAACACCTGAAATCGTCTATGTCATCAAGAATTCATATCCTTCCCTCCAAAACTAGATTGCAACCTTGTACATGCAACTTTAACCCCACACGACGCATCGCAACTAACAGGCTAACTCGTGATACTACAAAATTTTCATAATCAACTCTGAACCGTGAGAAAATTGAACATCTCATCAACCACGAACCTTTCATTTAACTCAATCCAGGAGAACATCACCACACAAAATATAGCTTCTATACCTGTAGCAAACACCAACTCCAGTTGTGGTCATAACCATGATGAATTCTTTGGAACTCATTAACACATAATCGAGTCATCAGAACCAAGCCTCTAACTCAATCGAGTCACACAGACTGCCAACCCGAAAGTAACTCAATTCGATATGCTCTCTCTAAAGGAACCTTCTGTGAATCCAAATTCTTTGCTTGCATCTCTCCAATATTGCCATGTAGATTCATTCTTGACAAAGAACTACCACAGATACGATCTACATTCGCTACTGATCTCAACCATACCCATACACAAATTCAGAAGTTCTTAAATGCTACACAAGACCTGGAATTTGTAAAAACCTTCTCGATAGCCACTCATCTTAATCTGATCTTCAACACACAACTAATCCGCATTGAGCAACCCGCGCTTCACCAGCACATGACTATTCGAAGAAACAACCAAGCAATCCCTCGGCCCAAAAACTGATACAACGCATGATCCTACAATTCGATCATCATTAGAAGACTCCCGCACTAAGCCTAAATCCATAGAACACATCATCGACAGTCTAAAGTACCATATCTTCATAGCTTCCCCAATTTCACACGGCTATTTATCTGAATAAACTGATGCAATATTGGTCATAAAACACTCTGAAAACTTTGCCAAGCGCTGACCCATCCTTGCAGTTGTCAAGAAAACTTCCCCAAATGCTCTGAAACAATCATATATGCATTCCACCAAACATCCCTCATACAAAACACATGATCCAAAATCATCATGTTGGAGATGGCCCTCCGTCTGTACTCAAATCGATACTTTACCATGAACCCACCTTAATCACAATAGCTAGGCCACCAGCGAGTCTTCCCAACTCTGTTCTTACCACCAGATATAATAACCCGCCTCGTACCACAAACGAACGACTGGAAGATTTAACACTGCATCTGCTCCCAAGACTAGACAGCATATCGTGATGATAATCAAGCATCCATAGCCTTTCATAATCCATCTGCAGCATCACAGATTTTTGGTGCATAAAAAATACTGAGTGTGTGATGGTAGGATATAATCTCGTATTTTATTCGCTTATTGCACTCGAATTTACTACACTTTAATATAGTTTGTTCTTTAATCGCTAGCGCTTTGTACTAATTGTATATTTTATGCCTTGTAGGAGGATTCCGAGCTATGTAAATTTTATGGAGCTAATTCGAGTGATTTGGATCTTTGAAGTTTGAGTAAAATCCTAAGGAACTAAGCTGGGATCTCGTTCGGGGGTCAAGAACCAAGCCTGGATGTCAAAAAGCGAGAAAAAAAGATTTACTCTGAGAAACATCCACAGTCGGGGCGCGTGGAGCACCGATGCTGCACATTTTTCTACTCCTGAAAAATTACAAGCTCTCTGTATTTCCCCACAATCGCCCCGCCTGTCACGCCGCACAAGTGTTTCCAAATTCGTGTAGGAACAAGTGTTTTCATCCGAGCCCGACCCTAGTTAGTATAAATACACGGGAAAATATTATTTTTGGAAACTTTTGACACATCTAAGACCTAAGGAGGCTAAAGAGAAGGTGGAAAAGTCAAATCACGAGGAATTCATCATTATCCTCATTCAAGACAAGAGTTTGGATCTTTTATGCTTTTCTTTATATGGGTGATGAATTACTCCATATCTATAGAGTAGTTCTCTTGCGAGATTGATGGATTTGGTGTATTGATATTTGTTTGTGGATATTAACTCTAGTTTTTATGTATTGAATCATTTTTGGTGTTTTAATTGTTGCATCTATATTCACATGTTCATGTAATCGAGAGAGACATACTTATAATATCTTTGTCTTATTTTATTGGTTGAATTAATTAATTCTTCTTTGTAATCGAAAGAGGCTAGTTGAATTGTTTATTACACCAAGTTAGGAGGATAATAGAAAGAGGTTCTCCTAAAGACCAATCCACTATGAACTCATGCATATCTTCACCGAGCTTAACTTCATTCGTATTGTGAGGTTGAGACTTAATCGAGAGAGGAGTTTCTACTAAATGTTTGAACTAATAATTGAGTGAATTCAAGAGACTCTCTTGAACAATAGAAGTGAATTAACTAGAGTTAAATTCCAGGCAATTATCTTGCACCTATCCAATTAACCCCTATTTTTTCCCATTGATATCTTCCTTGCTACTTTTGTTTGATTGTCATTAGTCAATTAGCTCTAGATTCTTAGTTAATTATAGTTTTAATTCACAAAATTATCAATTGTTGATCATTTTGGATATAAATCTAGCTACGAACTACGAAAATATTGTTTAACTCCAATCATTGTGGATACGGTATTATAATATACTATCTTTGACTAGCGAGCATATTTAGATGTATGTTTTAGGCTCGTAAAATTTTGGCGTCGTTGCAGGGATTGGCAGTCTATAGTGTTTGAAATACTTTGTACTGCTAATTCAGGAAAAAAAAATTCTTTTTCTTTTTCTTTTATTTTTCCCTTTTTACAGTTGGTGTTCTTTGACTGGCGCAGGTTGCAGGTTAGATTGGTGCATGATCCGATCTTCTGGGAAGGAATTGCTACCATACGAGCCGAAAATTGAAAAACAACTACGACAATTGAGGAAAGAAAGAAATCTCACCAAGACGTTAGAAAAGGTTGGGAAATCCTGAACAATTGATATGGCTGGAAACAGTGAAGAAAATGTAGATTTGGCTGCGAGAGAGGCAGCCCAACAACGAGAGAAAGCTGCACGAGATGCTGAAAAAGTAGCTTTTAGAGATGCACAATGTATTTATGAAGAAGAGAGAGGTCACTGACTTAATCAAAATCAACATGTGGGTGCAGGCCAGTTCAGAAACATAGCTTCCGGTGGTGGGAGACCATGAACACCTTTCATGAATGAAGATCCAAACAATCATCTAATGGATTTTGAGGAGGTCATGAACACCATTCAATATAATGGTGTTTCACAAGATGTTGTTTATCTAAGATGATGTGAAGCAGTGGCGTTGAAGCTTGCCTCAAGGATCAATTAGAACATGGGAGGAGATGACCAGAAAATTTCTTGATAAATATTTCTCCTCAGCTAAAACGGACAAGTTTAGAAGAGAGATCCATAACTTCTGCCACAAAGATAATGAACAGTTTTTGAAGCTTGGGAGAGGTTTAAGGAGATTGTTCGAAAGTGTGAACATAGCGGAATCGAACTCTATATGCAACTCCAAGATTTTTGGGATGGGTTGACACCGGTATCACGCAGAACATTGAGCAATGCAACTGGAGGTCCGTTAATGAAGAAGACGCCAGAGGAGATAGTAACTATTCTCAATGAATTGTCTGAAAATACAAATTAATGGCCCTCCGAAAGTGCTGAAAGAAGAAGGGCGAGTGGTGTTTACCCGGTTGATACTAACACTTCTGTGCAGGTACAACTTGACGGTATGGAGAAGGAAATAAGGAATTTGACCTTAGCTTTAATATAGAGTGAGACTCATACATCATGTGATATTTGTGGAAGAGGACACCCTACTCATGAGTGTCAAGCCTCAACTGATGAAGTTAATGATGTTGGAAATTATAACTTTAATGCAATGGGTCAGAGGCACCCCGATTTTTCATGGAGTTCGCCTGGATGTACAACAAATGCATGGAAACAAATTTACGCTAGACCTCAGGGACAAGGGGCGCATGTTTTCCAAAATCAGCAGAGGCAACAATTTTAGCCTCAACAACCAATTCAGTCTGGGTTAGAAGATCTAATGAAGTCCTTCATTGTCAAGACAGATGAGAGGTTAAATGCTCATGGTGCAGCTATCAAAGTATTTGGCACAAGGTTGAGAAATTTGGAGAAGCAAGTGGGACAAATTGCTACCATATTGTCTGAGAGGATTCCAGGTACTTTGCCAGCTGACACTGAAAGGAACCCCAAAGAAATTGTAAATGATGTAACTCTGAGAAGCGGGAAAGTATTGGAAGAGCCTACCCCAATCCAAAAAGAGGTGGTACCTGAAAAAGAAGTGATGAAAAGTTGAAAAATGAAGTGGATAAGAAGAAAAAAGGCAAGAAGGGAGCTGACAAAAAAGAAGAAGGGGGACACTTTGAGAAGGGATGAATCTAATGAAGAGAGCAAGCACATGCCTGCTTTACCTTTTCCCCCAAAATCATTATAGAGAGAAGCTGGATAAATAATTTGAGAGGTTCTTAGATATGCTGAGACAGCTTAATGTAAATTTGCCATTCACATAGGCGCTCTCCCAAATGCCAGGTTATGCCAAATTCTTGAAGGGGATCCTTACAAAGAAAAGGAATATCGAGGAGACATCAGTGGTCAAGCTCACAGAGCATTTAAGTTCTATCTGCAAATTAAACTCCCACAAAAGTGTGGAGATCCAGGGAGTTTTACTATACCTTGATCTTTAGGCTCTATTATATTTGATAAATCATTATGTGATTATGTGCCACAATTAACTTAATGCCTTTGTCTATTTATAGGAAGTTGGAGACTAAGATTGGAGAGATAAGGTCGGTGCCCATATCTTTGCAGATGGCTGACCAAATAACTCTAACACCCGAGGAGATAATGGAAGATGTCTTAGTGGGTAGATAAGTATGTGTTTCCTGTGGACTTTATAGTGGTAAATATGGAGAATAAGGAGGTCCCTCTCATTTTAGGAAGACCATTCTTAGAAACAGGTGGAATAATATTAGATATACATGATAGAAAACTCATGCTTAGTGTGGGTGATGAAACTGTGATGTTTGAGATGAATTTAGACACGAGGGTTAAAAAGGAGAAGCCAACTGCAAGTGTTGAGTGGATGGTGAAGAGGTTGAAGGAAAAGGCTGCAACGAGTGAAAAAGCTAAGTGTGGGGTGTATCCAAAGAAGGCTGAGAAGAAGTTGTCTGCATGGATATGTGCATTGGTACAAGCGTGTGGAATGGAGCCCGACTTCGACTCAAACCCCGACTAAAAACTCAGGGAAGTTTCCTTTACCTTATGCTTTTTAATTGTGTGTCATGGGGACATGCCACAACTTAATGTGTGGGGTAGGGGGATAATTGTATGTTGTATGTATATTAGTTTTAGTTTTTTTAAGTTAGTTTTTATTATTTTAGTAGTTAGAGATAGAAAAAATTGAAAAAACATAAAACAAAATCAATTTTTTCCGACGATGGATATCATTCGACGGGTTTCTTGAGGGATTAAAGTCGAAAGAAAAAGACAAAAAAAAATTCTTTTGTTAGGTAGTGTAACAATTACCCCTTGACTTTTTTTTGTGTTGCGGTTCTTTTCCAAGGGTTTTATTTGAACCGGGTGTAGTTAGATTTTTGTTTTTAGAAGTAGGAAGCCTTGTGCTATGAAATGAATTGAAAGAAATAATTCTTACCTTTATTATGCCCTTGAGAATAGTGAGTGCTTTAGTTGTGACGCTTAGGCTCAGTTTTTGACTCTTGCATAAGTACCTTAAACTGTATGATTTTAACTTTGCTTAACTATTTTGACTAGAGTGTCCTGATGATCCGATCTTGAGTGAGTTATGCGCCATGTGTGTGTGAGGTTTTGTGTTATTTTGTGCATTGCATTTGATGTCTAGAACTTGCCCCGTGTATTTGCAAAGTGAAATAATAGTTTTCAGTCTTGGAAGTGATATAGTCATTTCTTTGTTGAGCCAGTTATATGCTTTTACCCACCTAATTGTTATGTATCTTAGCTAACCCCTTTGAGCCTATAATCATGTTTCTTTGGCAACCACATTGCAAGCTTACCCAATTGTTTTAATTGACCATTTATTTGAACCTTTTCACCTCTCACGAGCACTTGAAATGATTATGAACTTTGTAAAAGTTGAAGTGTGGTGTGGTTGGTTTGGCTTTCGAGTGGAACTAATGAAATAAGGAGAAAGGTGCATAGTAGTGAGAAAAAATAAGAGCCACTTGAATTGAATCGGAAAAAAATTATAATTGTATGATTGTGAAAAATGTTCTATATTAATGGTAACTCCTGATGTAATTGTGCTTAAAGAAGTTGGGAGTTAATTTATATTGATGTGAAGATGGAGTTATGATTTGACATAAGTATGGAGTTTTGAACAATGAAATATATGTATTAAAGTACTTAGGGAGGTGTATTCACTCTTATATCTAAATGTATCCTACCCGTCCCGCAGCCTACATTAAAACTAATTAAAGTCCTATGTGATCCTTGACTGAGTGAGCTCAATTAGTAGAGCATTACACTACGGGAAAGCATATGGTTCATCGTTTGTAGCATATGAATGTTGTTTCTGAGAGTGAGTGAATTCTTTCTATCTTGAGTTCCTAATTGTTCTCAAATTTTATTGTGTGTGGAGCTACTCTATTTTGTGGTGAGGGCACGTAATTCATGAAGGAAAGGTAATGCTTGACCTCTTTGTTAGAGTAAGTGAGTGGCTTATAAATAATGCATGATGCTTTTGAGTTAAATCTTGAGGCAAGGATGTTATGTTATTGTGCTTAGTCTATTTTTAATATTCTTGGTGTGATGAGTTATGAGAAGTGTGTAAAAGGGTCGTGTCTATATGAATTATAGTTTGATTGCTCGAGGATGAGTAATGGTTTAAGTGTGGGTTGTTGATGGTATGCTATAATCTCGTATTTTAGTCGCTTAGGGTACTCGAATTTACTACACTTTAATAGAGTTTGAACTTTAATCGCTAGTGTTTTTCACTGATTGTATATTTTATTCCTAGTAGGAGGATTACGAGCTATGTAAATGTAGTGGAGATAATTAGAGTGATTTGGAGCTTTGAAGTCTGAGTAAAAGCCCAAGGAATTAAGAGGGATTGCGTTCGGGGGTCAAGGACCAAGACTGGATGTCAAAAAGCGAGCGAAAAAGATTTACTCTAAGAAACATCTACAGCTGAGGCTCGTGGAGCGGCACGTGGGGCGTCGCGGCTGCACAGTTTTCTGGTCCTGCCAAATTACAAGCTCTCTGGGTTTCCCCACAACCGCTCCTCCTGGCACGTCGCCCCATGCGGCGCGCCTGTACAAATTAATTTCCAAATTCGCATAGGAAAATGTGTTTTCCTCCGGGCCCGGCCCGACTTAGTATAAATACATGGGAAAACGTTATTTTTGGGACTTTTTGACACATCTAAGACCTAAGGAGGCAATAGAGAAGGTAGAGAAGCCAAAGAACGAGGAATTCATCATTCAATCCTCATTCAAGGCAAGAGTTTGGATCGTTTTATGCTTTTCTTTACATTTGTGATGATGTATTATATTCCCCGTTGCTATTATTTGGTACTACTTATCCTTTATCTCTCCTTTTTTCTGTTCTCTTCATTATTTCTCCCTTCCTTGCTTTCCTCTTCTTCTTCTTGCCCTTCCTGAGCTGAGGGTCTATTGGAAACAGCCTCTCTACCTGCATTAGGTAGGGGTAAGGTCTGCGTACAGATTACCCTCCCCTGACCCCAGCTATTGAGATCATACTGGGTTTGTTGTTGTTGTTGTTGTTGTTTGCATTTGTGATGAATTATTCCATATCTATGGAGTAGTTCTCTTTAGGGATTGATGGATTTGGTGTATTGATATTTGTTTGTGCATATTAACTCTAGTTCTTATGTGTTGAATCGTTTGGGTGTTTTTTTAATTGTTGCATCTATATTCACATGTTCATGTAATCGGGAGAGGCGTACTTTTGATATCTTTACGCTATTTTGTTGGTTGAATTTATTAATTCTTCTTAGTAATCGAAAGAGGCTAGTTGAACTGTTGATTAAACCTAGTTAGGAGGATAATTGAAAGAGGTTCTCCTAAAGACCAATCCACTACGAATTCATGCATATCTTCACCGAGCTTAACTTCGTTCATATTGTGAGGTTAAGACTTAATCGAGAGAGGAGTTTTTACTAAACATTTGAACTAATAATTGAGTGAATTTGAGGTACTCACTTGAACATTATAAGCGAATTAACTAGATTTAAATCCCAGAAAATTATCTTGCACCTATCCAATCAACCCCTATTTTCTCTCATTGATATCTTCCTTGCTACTTTTATTTTAATTCACATAATTCTCAATTGTTGATCATCTTGGATAGCAATCTAGCTACGAACTATAAAAATAATGTTTAACTCCAATCCTTGTGGATACGATATTAAACTATACTATCTTTGACTAGCGAGCATATTTAGGTGTGTGTTTTAAGCTCGTCAATGCACCACATCACATGTGAACGAATGGAAAGAATCAAAATCGTAGGTTTCAAGCTGAAGAAATGTCGCACGATAAGGAAAGAAGAAAGGAAAATTTTCCTAAATGCCCTGTAGCCTCTCGAAGATAGGTATTGGATGTCATCATACTGATCCGCAAGACTCTACTAGACACTTGGTCATGACTCGTAGAACCTATGAACCTAGTGCTTTGATATCAACTTGTCACGACCCAAAATTTACTAGTCGTGATAGCATCTAACTCGACCCGTTAGGCCATCTAATTAATAGTTGATACAATTCTAATAAACTAAATATGATCAACAAATGATATGACTGGATTCCATACAACAACCCAAGGACTGGTAGTACAAGACATGAGCTACTAAGACTAGATTGTTGCAAAAACGGATATGAAATAAATACCACTTCTATTTGCAATATACTTAAACAAAATTCAACTCTAGAACTACCCAGGGACAAGTGGTAGCCACATCCGGAAGGCAAGAACATCTTCAGAGTCAGCCCCCATCATCACCCGCAGCTCTGCTCCAAAATCTGCACGCAAGGTGCAGAAGTGTATATGAGTACAGCTGACCTCATGTATTCAGAGTATCTTGACTAACCTCGGTAAAGTAGTGACGATGCTTTTTAGTTAATAGATACTCACTGATACAACCTATGCAGAAGACTGGCAATAGAACAATACTAGAACATAACGGAATAGAGTACAAGGAAACAATATGCGAAGCAGTAAATGATTTCTAGAAGAACCCCGATTAATTCCTCAATATCACGATTAATCCTCTCCTTAGAGCGATAACCAGTAAATCACGGTAATAAGTTCATAACTTTTATAGTGTGAGAAATATACTCAAGACATCAAATCAAATGGCACGGCAACACCCTTCGTGCATTTATCTCATCCTCACCAAATATATGTATAACAGTACCAACCAGGTGAAAGAAATATCGATAACAGTAATGACAACGTAGGAAATACACACATAGCAATGATGAACAAGGCAATACATATGGACAACAGTAATAGACTAGGTATGAGGCATAGGAGTGATGACATCAATTAGGAAAGAAGAACACAATTTCACCTAGCTAGTATGGTAGAAAGCATAGATGTAGATATAACAAATAAGAAGGGAAAAAATGATCTTTATAATCTACCAAGTAGAGACATGAATGGCTAACATGGTAGAAGACTTATACTAAAATGCAACAAAATAGATACGACATGGATGTAGATATAACAATAGAAAATAAGGTATGATCTTTGCAAGTTAAACATATAGAAGGCATGGACAACACAACAACAATCGAGATAGAGGACAAAGAAAGAACGCCAACGACAAGCCACACAATTAACATAGGTGCAACAGTAACACTTTCGGGTAACAGCATAAATTTATACACAAGAAAAAGATATCACAACGTAATACATGTCCCTCGTCCTCGCTTGCACGGAAACACCCCTCGTGCCATGAACTCATGATAACATAAAAGCATGGTAATATAAATGAAATGGAATGACATCACCCTCCGTGCTTTATACTCTCCCTCTCATGATAATATAAATGAGATCAAGATAATATAGATGAAAATGCGCGGCATCACCCTTTGCACTTTTACTCTCAAATGAAATGGCACGGTATCACCCTTCGTGCTTTACACTTTTCCTCACATGATAAAATATATGAAATGATACGGAATTACCCTTTGTTCTTTATACTCTTCCTCACCAAGCATATGTCTATCAATGACAAATAAGGTAGGAAGCATAAATAACGTCAAGGAGAGTGGTTAAATGAATATTCTAAATGAACCCCAATAACAATTTTCAAGCCAACAATAGTTCGATAAAACCCTCAAGAACCTTATTTTTCAAGTACTTTAATAAATCTCAAGAATGATCTACAACAGGAGTATTAAGTCTAATATCTCAAGAATAACGTACGTAGCAATGTATTAGTGATTAAGCATAATGATGACCACGTTAGACACATCAATGTTTCTCAAAATTCCGTCAAATTTCAATCAAGTTATAATAAACTATATCTTGGTTTCTAAAATTTAATTCCATATTCTTTGTGATCTAGAAGTCAAGTAAGACTTGAAGTAAGAAGATCATGTAATTTTACAAGGTGCAATTTATAGTATAATTTACCCCCAAGCATGATTAATCTTGGCACATGCATATATGCTCGTCACCTCATATATGTATCACCCTCGCATGTAGCAAATAATATCAATTAGCAGGAAAAATTTCCTCAACAAAGTTAGGCAAGACACTTACCTCAAACGAGCAAAATCAATACCCTAGAAGCGTCATCCCGCTCAAATCATCCTCCGAACGGCTCGAAACTAGCCAAAGCAACTCAAAGGCATCAAATAATACCTAAAAACAATTCCAAATGATAAAGGTCGAATCTCTAATCAAAATCCTGAAGTCAACTAAAAAGTCAAACTTGGGCCCACACCTCGGAACCCGACAAAACTCACAAAATCCGAAAACACATTCAATTACGAGTCCAACCATACTAATTTACTCAAATCAAACTCCTAATTGATGTTCAAAACTCAAAAATTCAATTTAGGAAAGTTTAGACAAAACCCCCAATTTCTCTTTTGAAACCCTCGATCAAATGTCAAAAACATAGATTCATGATATAAAATCAAAAATGAGTAGAGAACACTCATTCCAATCCACATGGTGGAAATTGCTTCAAGAATCGCCTCAATCCGAGCTCCATAGCTCCAAATATATAAAAATGGCTGAAACCCCCGAAATAGAGTATTTTATAATCACTAGACGAATCAATGAATCCTGATCGCGGAAATACCCTCGTGATTGTGAAGAAGAAAATGGACTGCCCCTGAAAATATACCACGCGATCGCGAACAAACCTCATCGATCGCGATAGACAATCAACACTGCCTCCACATATACCCTACGAGATTGCGTAACTACCCATGCGAATGCAAAAGAAGAACAACCCTTGCGCAACTCAGTCCAAACCACTACCCAAACACGTGCACCCTTGCACGAACGCGATGAAGACCAGCCCCCTCCCTATACGAATGTGTGCATACTCTTGCGAATGCGGAGAGAAAATTTTCACAACAGACCAAACTCCTGACTCGATCGCGGCCAAGCCTTCCCGATCGCGAAGAACGCCATAAGCAATAGGTAACAACAGAAACCGGCAAATGAAAAACCATTCGAAATGATTCGAACTACGTCTGAAACTCACCCGGGCCACCGGGGACCCCGTCCGAATATACCAACAAGTCCTATAACATAAAAAGGACATACTCGAGGCCTGAAATCACACATAACAACATCAAAACGACGAATCGCACCTCCAATCAAAATTAATGAACTTTGAACTTTTAACTTCCAAAACTCGCGTCGAAACACATCAAATCAACTCAGAATATCCTCAAATTTTGTGCACAAGTTTCAGATGACATAACAAAGCTACTCCAACTCCTGGAACTAATATATGAATTTGATATCCTCAAAGTCAACTTCTGGTCAAACTTATGAACTTTACAAACCTTCAAATTTCCAACTTTCGCCAATTAGTGTTGAATCCTTATAAAAATATCCAAATGCAAATCCGAGCATACGTCGGAGTCCAAAATCACCATCCGGACCTAACGGAACCATCAAAACTCCAATCCGAGTCAAATGCTAAAAAGCCAAACTTGATCAACTCTTCCAACTTAAAGTTTCAATCATGAAGTTTATTCTTCCAAATCGATTCCGAATAACCTGAAAATCAAAACCGACAATTCATACAAGTCATAATACATCATGCAGAGATACTTGTTCCCTCAAACTACCGAGTAAAGTGCAAATGCTCAGACGACCAGTGGGATCGTTACAATAAGTACGTTTAGTGGCTAGAGAAGTTATTTTATTAAGTCAGTATTAAATACTTATTTCTACTTGGTCCGTTCAATACATACAAAATGTACTAGACAAGAAGTCGAAATTAAACCATTCTCATAATCAAGATAAATTATATTTAATCTTGTGCTACAATCATCCCTGATGGTTTGTCCAATTCCATCATTAGATTGTGAACATGATATTTATACTTATAAGAACCGATGATTTAATCTTCCGTGTATAAGCTAAACTTTGTACACCAAATCATCTACTATATAAGTAAAGGACACAAATGAATATATGATCTATTTAAAACTTTATTAAATATGAATAAATAATTATTTCATAATAAATACTATATCCATATCAAAATTTATGGTTAATAGTATATATCCCAACACTATCTTCAGCATTATATGTGTTCTATTTAATTCCAACACTCTTATATATAATCACTATCAACTAATCAGTTATTAGGCGATTATGGAGCTTTGAGATTATGGAGCCGAAACCCTAAGTCGTTTTCTCTCTAGCTTGGGCGATTATGGAGCTTTGAGAAGAAGCCATGGCTGCCATCGTCTCTCCCAAGCTCCATGCTGTGGGAGAGTCCATCCAAAACAAGAGTGAAACACAACCAAATCACAATACAAATCAGTCATATGCATCACAACTTGTCGCAAAACAATCTGCCGCAAAATCGTCAAAGTTGGACCTATGTCCAGTAACGCTTGAACATGGTGAACCTACGGTGGAATTCACCATTGAAGAGGTGAATGCATTCACCATTGAAGAAGGACTTCATCAAGCATTGATCCTAAAATTTTCATATGGAAAACCAGATATCCAAGAATTACGGCAGATTATACCAAAACAATTCGACGTCAAGGGTTATTGCAACGTTGGACAACTTGAGTATCGACATATCTTGGTAAGGTTTGATCTTTTTGATGATTTTGTTCAGGTGTTGTCAAGATCTGCTGTTTTTGTAAAGTCAAAGGGAGATGAATTCTTCTTTAGGGCATTCCCATGGACAATAGGATTCAATCCACGTGAAG
>MDKI01253317.1:0-10763 GCA_005239505.1 Nicotiana paniculata | reverse complement strand
ACATTCGGGGGCCATGTAGCCCATTGTGCCTGCCAAAACTGTTGTTTGGGATCCCTTTTCATGATCAACTAGTCTAGCTAAACCAAAATCCCCAAGTTTGGCATTGAAATTAGAATCCAACATAATATTGCTCGACTTTATGTCCCTATGCACCACACACTGTTCCCATTCTTCGTGTAGATATAGCAACGATGAGGCCAAGCCTTGAGCAATCTTGTATCTTATTGGCCATGTCAAATGGCTTTTTCCCTTGAAAAGATGGAAATCTAGGCTTCCATTAGGCATAAACTCATAGACAAGTAGAAGTTCTCTTTTCTCATGGCACCAGCCAATGAGTTGTACCAAATGTTTGTGTCTTAACCGGCTAATAATCCTCACTTCAGATGCATACTCTTTTATTCCTTGCTTTGACTCCCTTGAAACCCTCTTAACAGCAACATAGGAATTGGATTCCCTGAGATATCCTTTATAAACACCCCCGAACCCACCCTCTCCGAGCTTCTTTTCCTGTGCAAAGCTATTTGTACATCTAGCCAACTCTCTGTAAAGGAACTTCTTTGGTCCTGAGCTTCTTTCAAATTCATTAGTCATGGATCCATCAAAGATGTCATTGTCTTCATCTTCTCTCAACTTCCTCTTTCTCCAAAATGCAAACAACATCAAAACACATACAAAAACCAAAACACAACCACCAGAAACCAATCCAACTACAAGTCCTAATTTGTTTTTACTCTGTGCATCCTCTGGCTTGGGGCTGGGTAAGACTACCCCTGGATTTGTTATGTTGTCATTAATTTCTAAAGAAGAAGTAAAGTTCCAAGAATAGATGCTTTGTATTGCAAAGACAAGTCCAGCTCCACCTGTGAAGCCAAAAGTGACCCATTCAGGTAAGTATTCTCTCAGATCAAGATTGTGAGATAGGCTTTGCAGAACTGTGACAGTGGTATTCCCTTGGAGTTTGAAACCAGTGAAGACAACACTAAGATTTTTTGAGGTTGAGTTATAGCTAATCCAGGCATCAGTTCTCCTACCATCCCGAATGCTACTAAACCAGGTCACATTAACAACAGATTGCATAGATTTGATATCAATACCTACGTGATCACCCTTTGGGTCATACTGGACGTTCCGATAAGTATCGAACTCCACAGCTACAAAATGATTGGTCGATGTATTCAGTCGTTGAGTATTACTTGTAAGGCCAAGACTGCCACCTCTAGTTGTGTTCTCTGGAATTCTTGAACCTGCAGGCGCGAGGAAAAAGGCAAGGCCATCACCATATCTTATTCTGCCCTGTGAATTGATGCTAAAGGAGAAGTGAGTACTGAAATCCGTGACATTTCCAGAGGCCTTGTCCCAAAGATGCAAGGGCTTGGAATATGTTGCTCGACCTATAGTAGCGTTTATACGACGATTGATCAGGTCTGTGATAAGTTGAATTGCACCATTTGCTGGATAAGCATCTCTCTCGTATGTTACATTTTGATCGTTGGGTCTAAAACTATCAAAATTGAAGGACAGTGAAGTAACAAATGGGATTATGATGAGAAGAAAAACAAGGTAGTATTTGATAGCAGATAAAGAGGCAAAAACAACCATAGTTGGATCATATGTTTATCAGATTAATGTTAAGACAACTGAATTATATTCTAAGGCAGACATTTTCTTGTCTTTCCAAAAAGCAGTCTAAAGTCTTGGTCAACTTTTAGTCTTTTGCATACATTAAGTTATTGAGAGCCTTCATGTCTCGGCAGTCTACTTTGAATCAAAATAACCCTACCCCACACACAGCCCCGACCCCCCAAAATTCCAAACTATATTCAAGAATTCCAAAATGGAAGTCCAGCATTATCAAAGGCCCACAGGCATAAAACTCAAACACGTTTCCAATTTGCTTTGCTAGCAGGGCAGATGCAACTTGCAAACAGAGGCGTATTTAGTGTAGTACCTATAGGTTCATCTGAACGCATAGCTTTCGCTCATACCCTATATTTTTACCCAAAAAATTATTAAATATGTACAAATAATAAATCTTGAACCTATTAAATTAGATGAGATGTGATAGAATTGGGAATCTAAGCCCATAAATTTTAAATCCTAGAGCCGCCTCTGGTTGCAAGTATGACATTTTTGGTTATGGATGCGAGCTTTATTTCGTCTACTTATAGTAAAACAGTTTTGAGAAACAGATATATTGATATTAAGTTTGTACTATCTTAAAATCTTATAGTAGTTAATTTCACTATGATCATCGAACATTTGTTGAAACCAAAGTCATAACAGAATACTAGGGCAGACTTTGGACCAGTTTATCAGTTCAAGAAAATTAGCAACTGAACCCAATCCCACTTAAAGCTCCATTCTCAGAGAAAGAACAATGATTAATTTAAACATGTTTCCTTAGAATTTTATGATGAAAATCACTTTTTCTTTTTTGGGCTTCACAGTAGTTTATTTAACTCGATCTAAAAACAAACTTTTCCATCAGAAAACTTATCAATTCTGAACAAATATCTTTTTAAGTTTCTGCTACATGAAGAAACAAAAAGCCAAGTTGAAGTTAGAAGCTCCAATTGCTCACATCACCAATTGATTATACACAATACACACAGTGATCTCTCACCTTTTGACATAAACCTTTCCTCTTTTTTCGTCCCAGTGATTGAGCAACTAAATTTCAGTATTAGAAATTGAAGTTGCATGCTTCAACAGTACATCCCCTAAACTAAACCATTGTTTCTTGAAGTTTAGCCAAATGCTTCCTCCCTTTAAGGTGGGCAGCCATATCAATCTCGCCAGGACACCTAACGTTACAAAAACGACACCACAGCTTAGAACTACGAGTAACACCAACAGCATTCTTCACTTGCTTCTGCTTTTCATATTGTCCAGTAGCTCCTAGTTGGACCTTTTCTTTTGGCATTTCATTAGTACTGCGCGTTATTTGTGCTGAGCGTGCATGTTTTACTTGCTCCTTCTTAAGCTGGTCTGGCTTATTTGAAGTAGAAGGTGGATTTTTTTCAGTTTTGGCCTTTTTCTTGTAAGCTTTGAGCTCTTCACACTTTTCCCTATGTTTCCTTCCTAGAAGATGGCACTTCAAGTCATGCTCTGACTTGGTTGTTACTTGACATACTGCACAAGTCCACTCTTTCTGAACGTTCTTTAAAGAATTAGTCTCCCGGAGTTTAATCTCTTTGGTATTATCTGCTGGAAGCGTTGTTTCCTTGATCGGCACGCCTGTTGTTTTCTTCCCAACCTGAACTAGATTTTCCTTCACACTTTTAACCTGCAGTTCCTCAGGGCACACATTTTAATCACTGGCTACAGATTACTTTAGCTTTATCATAGAAAAACTAAATACTAGGCTAGAATAAAGGTGGTACTAATGTTTAAAAAAAACATAGAGCTTCAATTCTCTCACCTTCTTAGTGGCTTCAAATGTTTATAGGAGAAACTGAGGTTTGACTAAGCACGAAGTTTAAAAAAGAAATTACGACTTTTAAAGCTTGTGGTATTAAATATGTCATAACATTTATAAAACTTTTAAATCGAAATTATTTCCAAATTTAGAAAGTATCATTCTTTTTGGAACTGTGGAATCAGCCACCGGTGCTTGTATCAGGGTAGGCTGCCTACATCACCCTCTTTGGTGCGGCCCTTCCCCAGACCCTGCATAAACGCGGGATGCTTCGTGCACCGAGCTGCCCCATTCTTTTTGGAAAGGACTAACAAGGAAATAGTATCATTCTTTTTCGAACAGATGGAGTATCTTCATCTATTGTTTGCTCAACAATTGCATCCTGAGCAATACTTAATATCCCAAGAAAGACCAAGGAAGTTCTAGGGTTAAAAAATTAATAACCTGTTTGGGCTCAGCTGCTTCATTAGTACTGTACTCTGATTGTGCTGCAGCAGCATGTTTAACTTGCGCCTGATAAAGCTGATTTGACTTTGTTGTAACAGATGAGATTCCTTCACTTTTGGCCGCTTGCTTGCAAGTTTTCAGCTCTTCACACTTTGCCTTATGTTTACTTCCGTTAAGATGGGATTTCAAGTTATGCTCTGATGTGGTTGTCACTTGGCATACTGCACAAGTCCACTCTGTCTGAACTTGCTTTACAGAAGTAATCTCTGGAAGTTTAATCTCTTCAGCATCTGCTGGAACTACCATTCCCTCGACCTGCATTCCTATCGTTTTCTTCTCAATATGAATTTGATTTTCCTTCACACTTTCAACCTGCAGTTCCACAGGCGTCTTAATCACTGGCATACATAGTACTTTTGCTTGATTATAGAATAACAAATACTAGGCTAGAATAAAGGTGGTACTGATGTTTAAAAAAAATTTAAGATTATTACGTCTCTCCCTTGGTAAATTTGCAAGGATTCTAGGCAATTTGCCAGAGCTCGGTTCTGCCTAAATATCCTACCCTAACTTGTTTATGACTGAGGCGAAGTAGTAGTAGTAGTTGTAAATCTCTCCCTTTATTAATATCTTCAAATATTTACAGGAAAAACATTGGCTCGAGACCGTACTAATCCATACGAATCTAATGCAAGCTTCAAAAAGGATTAATTTAATAAAGTGCACCAGTTAAAAACTTTCAGGTGCCATTGTTTCAGCATATACGAAGTTTCTTCTTGGTCTAAATGATAATGCACATGATCTCAGTGTGCATTATCAATTGCAATTTTTCACATTTAGCTTGATTAATGAGGAAATTCAAGGGTTAAGAAAAATAACCTGTTTGGGCTCAGCTACTTCATGTTTTGCCATGTGCTCCATCACTTTGATATCTTCCCAAACAGGACCACTCCCTTCACACGCTGTCTGATTAGGGGTGCCACTATGATTGTTATTTATGGGATTTTATGGAATGAAAGCATGTGAACAGATAAAAATATTTTCACTAGAAAAGAATAGGGAAGTAACTAATTCTGCTGTTAACAAAAGGAAAATTCAGACTGTTTGATGCTTTATTTGACAAAATTGATAGCTTCATAATGTAATTACAATAATCTATCGCTCATGTACTTATAATAGTTTAAGGAATGGAAGGTACACTACATCTATGCAGACGAGGCATTCACGAATTAGCAGGAAGTGGAACTAAGTAAATCTCAAAAGTTAGTGTGTGTGTGTGTGTATATATACTGCAAACCAGTTAACTAGTACAAAACTGCTAATGCAACTTCCCAAATCATTATGGAGTCAACACCAATAAAGCAGCAGCACATAACAAGAAGTTAAAAACTGTTTCATACAGTACAGGAAGCTGCATGATTATTTGAAGTATACTCCTTGGATTGAAAATACGAGGTCATGATAAGCACACAGTTAATGCTTGTTGAAAAATAATCAATAGACAATAGGCAAGCTCGAATTGCTACAAAATCCAGGCGAAGATGTAGTCATAAGTTTGCTTCTGTAATGGTGGGAATCTAACTTTTGGCAACTGAAATGGATTAGTTGCCTGAATTTTCATATGCTAAAGTACATAAAAACAACTGTGCGGCCAATTTGGTAATGAACTGGCTACTCCGTGCTAAAGTAACATATGCCATACCTTGTTTGAGATAAGTTTCACCAGAGCATCAGATCCATTTTCTTCAAGATACCTCTCTAGAAATGTTTCATTCCTGAGAGATGGATCCTCCATTGGCTTGTTAAACCAGTCAGTGAAAGTTTGAAGGATGACAAACGAGCACAAATATGCAAAGCATTGGTAAACATAACAAGAACCATAACACTGAGCAATAACATCGTGCAGTTTCAATGACAAACATGGATGAACAAGATGTTGATAAAAATAACATGCGCCGTTAAACTCAGGTATTACCAACCAACATATGGCAATTAATTTTATATAAGGCCACAGAGGAACCCTGCAAAAGTAAATGAAAAAATATCAGTATATGTAACAGGAGTAGTTTCATAAGTTGAGGCCACTAATTGAGGATATCATAAGTTAACCATAAACGACTTTGAGTTTCCCCTTATTTCTTTTAAAAACAGAAAAACTTTGCCAAATATTCTTGCTAGAAGTTAATCCAAATTAAGTGTCAATAATTAGAGTTCCCATTTCCATATGACGTAATAAGGATAATGAAAGGAATACACGTAAAATAAAGTTACAAGATTAATTTCTGTCCCTTATAATATAGCCAGCTAAGAGTACAGCAGATTACCATTCAATAAGTATCTCAAATACGTGCTCGAACAGAGAAATAAAGGAAAAGATGGTCCAATATGTGACTAGCTTCCTCATGTGATATTTTGAGCCAGTCTCAATCGCTCGGATTGAAGCACATCTGCAGTTCCATAAAAGAATTGGTAAACGTTACCCGTAACATGCAAAAATACTACTACACAAGTAACCAAAACTGCAAATGAAAGCATTCAATACTAGAAACTTTGTTATGCCTTAGGGCTTAGGGTGCATTTGGGGCCTTAGCTACATTTAGCGAAGAAGGCTCAATTAAATCCCCTTCGCCTGAATATTACACTACGCTAAAAGGATAAAAACAGAATTTTTGATACATACATGTATACATATAAATTAGTGAATCCCCGCCTCGACATTGGATAAAATCTAATTAGATATAACCTTTTTACAGTTTTTGAATCCCATTGCTCAAATTCTTGGCTTGCCACTGCATTTGGCTTGGAGAAAAATGTTTCAAATAAAAAAAAGTTTCTACTAAAAAATGTTGTATGAGGAAAATGCTTACAGTAACAAAAGAGATTCACAAAAAGTTGGTTTATTTGTAAAGAAAAGGGGCTTAAACCAGGATATGGAATTATAAGATCACATATATATATGTATGGACTTGTAAAATAGACTTGTAAAGGATAAAGGAAGTGAGAGCGGGGGCGGATGCAAAGGGTTAGCAGCGGGTTCAATTGAACCCTTGACTTTTGATGTATAAAAAATCCTTAAAATCCTAAAAATAATAAATACGAACTCATAACTTTAAAAATATAATGAAAAAATAGCACGGGCTAGCCAGTTTTCGGACTGGCCATTCAAAAATAGCCAGCGTTTGCAAAATCATTGAAAAATAGCCACTATTTTGCTGCAACACGGAAAGTTCCAGCATAATATACTGGAGACTGGTGTACCTGTGTATGAACTTCAACACGCGGAAAGTTCCAGCATAATATACTGGAGACTTGGAGCACATGTGTATGAACTTCCAGCAATTATACTGGAGTTCGTGTATACTTATGCTGGAACTCCAGTATAATATACTAGAGTATTTTCCAGATTTTGAACAGTATTTTTGTTCAGAATTATCATTATACGAAAAGTGGCTAAATTTCGATTACTTTTGAAATTGTGGCTATTTTTTGGATGACCACTTGTAAATCTGACTATTTTTGAATTTCTCCCAAATATAATTGGTTCAATACTAAAAACTTTATAGTTGAACCCATAAAGTAATTGAGAGTTCCCAAACTTACATAGGATAGCCCAGAGCAAGTACCGGCCTGCAAATTTGGTACAGAAAAAAAGAAAAAAGAAAATATAAATACACAATAATCACATACGTACATGCAAAATACGTACTTGAATACGTAGAATCATGCAAAATATACACGTATAATGGTAAAAAGAAATCAGCACTAATCTGCTAGACACAAAGCTAAAAATCGTGTTCATTTTCTTCTTCTTTACTACTACTACTACTACTCAAGATTAATTTTTATGCCCAAGCTTCATTTTTTACCAAAGAAAAACAAGAATAATGGAGAAAGAAAATGAATTTACCAAGCGAGGAAATCGATCAAATGAAGCGTAGAACTGAGAAAACCCATTTGAGAAAATCTTCTTTTTCTTTCGCTTTCCTTTTGTACCAATTTCCTCTCTTGAATTCTATCAAGTTCTTGTTTGAGTTGATCAGTGGGAAAAAGGAACAAATATTGTACTTCACAAGACTTTTGAAGAGGAAAAGATGAGAGTTAGTTTCCAAAAATAGGTCTTTCTTTTCCTGGAATAACAGAAATACCATGCTAATTGTAAATATTGAAAAAGGCAAATGAGGGGTAGTTTTGGTAAACTAATACTAAAACTGATCCGTCGGTCTTTCTATCTTCCCATTAACTACACTTGCCAAAAACATTAAAGGCATTTTGCTTCCTTAGCCATGGAGTTTTATAGCCTGTGTGGCTAAAGAAATCAGTTTATTTTGAGAAGTCGTTTTTTAAAAGTGTTTTTGAAGAAAGTATTTTTACAAAGAAGCAGTTTGTATTTAATTAATTATTCCAAAAAATACTTTTAAATAATAATTTGTATTTGGCCAAGCTTTTCAGAAAGTTCTTTTAATTATCAAATTACGAATACGGACATGAATAGATTTACTTAATAGTTAATATTATAAATAAATAAATAATCTTAAAAATTTATTATTACATGCACTAATTAAATTTTTTTATTTTATTTAAGTAAAATATGAAAATAAAATTTAAAAGTACTTAATTTTTTTTAATATAAATTAATATATTAAAAATTATTCAACAAATATAAAAACATTCACCCCTAAAGTCACTATATATTAGAAAGCTATCCTAAAAATGATAAGAAATATTTATACATTAATATCCTAAGTATTAGGTTTAACTATTATTTTGGTATATACTATATTTTGTTAAGGGTGTTTTTGGTAAGAAGAAAAGTCAATACTGCTTCTGCTTTTGGGAAAAAACTACTTTTTTCTGCTTCCCAGAATATGCTTCTGCTTCTTCCCAAAAGCACTTTTTTCCCAAAAATGGCCAAACACCTAGAGGTAATACTTAGGTTTGCAAGAGTTTGTAAACTTTGTTGTTGGCTAAAAGTTGTAGTGAAGTGTTTGGGGAAAATCCTACTAGGCAGTAAGTCGTGATTTTTTCACCTTTTGAGCCAGGTGTTTTTCACGTAAAAATTCATGTGTTTTTACTTTCTGCATTATTTATTCCGTAACTGTAGTTTTAGGAACGCATAGAAGAACCAGGTCCTTCGATAATCCAATGCACGTGAAAATCAAGCAGCACACAAATCACCACCCTCTTGGTATCAAAGCAGGTTATCCTTGAAGAGGCTAACATCTTAGGAATAGATCAAGATGGGTGCACTACCTGGAAGCTGTAAAGGTCAATCCACCATTAGGCCACCATTATCCAATGATAACTACTATTGCTTATGGAAGGAGAGTAGAAGAGATCACTTGCAGATGACTAATGGATGCTTCAAATGTGATAAAATGAACCGCATGATCAAGAACTGTCTTATGTGGGAAGTCGAGTGGATTAAGGAGATATCTAATAGAAGAAACAGGAAGAAGAAACATGTTCATGATAAAAAGAAATACAATAAAGGGCCATCCAAAGCAACTGCTGCCTAGGAAGAATGTTCAGATGGGGATACTGATGATGATGATACTGAACGAGCTCTTATAGCAATTCAAGAAACTGAAGATAAACCTGACGAAGAATCTGAGATAAGTCTTGCGACATAAAGGATAAAATTAAATTTCTTTCTAAAGATAGACTATCAGAACTATTGCTAACTTTAATTGATGAATCTAAGAATATAAGTACTGAAAAATAACAGTTATCAAAAGAGTGTAACTTTTTAAAAGCCAAGTTCAGAAACCTAGAAATTAGGACTTGTGAAACTTAAAAAGAAAATATTGTATTGAAGAACCAAGTTCATGCACTTGACACAACTGTAAACTTAGATCTAATAATATGAAATTGAAGTTAGGAACATGTGGAGAAATAGCTAGTATACAACTCACACTAGAAAAATATTTAGGAAAGGTAAAAGATGAGCTATATAAGAGGGATGAATAGGTAAGAGTCCTAACGGAAGATCTGAACAAGGTCAAGCATGAGCTAGATAGAACTTGTAAATGAAACAGGCCCTCTGATGCACTTTCATGGCTACAAGAACATCATAGTAGCAACAGAAGAGGACTTGACTTTGGAAACTCTACACCTAAGTGGGATACCAAAAGCAAGTACCTCACACTCCCTGAGAATAAAATTTATACACACGGTGATAACACTGGTCACTATAAAAGTGAATGCACTACAAAAAATAGGGCAAGTCAAAAGACTTTTGTTCTAGGAAAAAAAAATTTGCTAAGTTAGGCTAAAAAGAATGTGATTTTATCCTTTTGCCTATATAAAGGGACTCAAACTAGTTTGGATTCCTAAGACTAACCCTTAATTTCTTTTTACAGGTCCAAGCAGCCAAATATGGTACATGGGTAGTGGCTGATCAAAGCACATGACAGGAAGCAAGAACCAGTTTCTTTCACTTGAGGACCTTAATAGAGGTAATGTCTCCTGTGGAAATAAAAAAAAGGGTGAGATCATTGGGGTTGGAAAGGTAGGTAAGATAGATTCTCACTCTATTGAGAATGTGTACTTGATAGATGGACTCAAGTACAGTCTAATAAGTGTATCATAATTGTGTGATGAGGCAACATTGTATCTTTCACCTCTATGCTTTGTGATTAATCTTACCACTGACAAGATAGTTTTGTAGGAAAAAAAGAGTGAACAACATATGTTGTGGATCTCTCCACACTTTCAAATAATCAACTCACTTGATTAAGTGTGTTGGATAATGATCCCCTTCATTGGCACAAGAGACTTGGACATGCCAGTCTAAGACAACTAAACAAACTAGTCTCCAAGGACATGGTGATAGGGCTTGTGAACAACTATTTTTGACCACACCCAAATTCTATACTATTTTGCTATAAATATTAAGGTT